>JAOVYX010015657.1:0-27105 GCA_035668315.1 Drosera spatulata | reverse complement strand
TATTTCGTTATTTCTACGTATTCATGTGTATTATACGTCCATAAATACGTCTACTACGTCATTACGTATTCTTATGTGCATTCCGTTATTTTTTCGTATTTACGTATATTGCACAAATACGTAAACTTGTACGTACTTTTATTCAACTTTGTATTCTTAACCTTTTATACAATCAAACGCGCGTTTTTCTATAGTTTCTTGTCCAAATACTGTATTTTAATAGACATAAAGGGTATACGACTTGATACGATACATAAATACATTAAAAAATACTTTCCTGGGTGGGTTGAGAGGCGTCGCGCCGTGACAATTCCTGTTGCGGCCACGACGGGATTCAGGCAATGGCCTGACAGGGTTTTTCCCAGATTTTCAGGCCTAACTTCGAGCGCGTATAAGTTCTTCGTTTCTTAACCAAATTGAGTGATTCTTAATTCATTGAAAACCTCAAGAAGTCCTCTACAACTTTCTAAGACTCATTTGCTGAATCAGCCTTTAACTAGGGTAAAAATGCGTTCTAATCTCGAAGGTCACAGCTGTCTTGAAACTGGAAAAGTCTGATTTGTTGATTTTTGTGTTTTACCCACCCAATTCAATCCCAAATGATCTAAAACTTCATGAACATAACATTTACTTAGTTCTTGTCATGTTTGACCAGTTTTGAGCCTGTTTGATACGTAAACCCTTAGGTTTTGAGGTCATACACACATAACTCATCTTTTGGTTCAAATAACATAATTCATCCTCTGTGGCTTGTTTTTCATGTCGTTTCTTTCGTTATTTAGCTACATAAGACCAGTTAGAAGTTAAGGATGGAGGAGGCATAGCTCACCTTCTTGTTGAAATGAATTTGAGCACGGTTTGCCTCGGTTTTCCTTGCTCGGTTCCTTTCTCACCTTTGGAGCGTTTTGGGCTGCCGTTACTCCTTCTCCTCCTTCTCTCGGGATCACCACGTCTCTCCTGCCTCCAAGCTAGTCCTGCTCGTAGCTAGTGACCCTTGAGAGTACTTGTTTTCGTTGGTTTTTGTGTTGGACCAAAGGAAACAAAGAGAATGAGATAAGAGAGGAGATAGGTTGTATGTGGCGAGGTGTGGCAAGGAGAGAGCTAACTTAGCTTGTAAGGAATTGTGTTGGACCCTTGGCTGGCTTTGGCGTGGTCCGTCGAGGTGGAGGAGTAGGTTGGGCGCGGTGGTTATGGTGGACAGAGTCGCTGGAAAGGAGAAACATGCAGCACAACAAAGGAAAAAAAAGGAGGGAAAGGGAATAGTGCATAGGATTTAAAATAAAACATCCCCATTTCGTTTAATCGAAGGATCGGTTAATCCCAAATCTTCCATAGTTTTCACTCAAACTTTACCACCATGCTCAAAAATCATGTTATTAATTAACATCTAATTTTCCAAATTTTTCCGCGATAAAAGTTATCCCAACTTCGTCACAAGTTTTAATGTTATGAACGTAACGTTTCGTCTAAAAACTTTGAAACGAGATTCGTTTTTTACATTTAATTTATTATAAAAGAGAAAACGCATATTTTCGTTGCGTTTATAAATTTTTGAACTATTATTTGATCATAATTTTTATATTTATTTAATCTCAATTTTTTGGGGCTTTACAATACAGTTGGTACAGTCTAATCTATTGAACATCATCCCTTAAGAGAATCCTTAGAACTCTCATGTTCTCTTCCTCATATCAATTAGCCTAAAAAAAAAACTCCTCTGTCAAGAATTTGTGAGCCTCCGAGTGTTTGATGCAGCACTATCGTTCAGCTAGCTCGATCTCCTTTTACAGCAAGGCAGGCACTTAAGTATATTTCATTCAGATCAACTACTGAAGCTTTGCTCCCATCCCATACTTATAGACAAGGCTCATAAACTAACCGTTGCTTATTTTATCCTTTGAAATAATCTTAGTCTTCCCTTTCGATCAAGAATTGTAAAAAAAAAAAAAAAAATCAGCTCTCAACTCTCCTAAAAACGACCTAAGATTATCCAGCCTACATAACTCTATCATTGTACGCGAAAGTTTTGTCATGTACTGAGCTCTGTTGTTCTGCCTTGCTAATACCCTGTTAGTAGAACACTTAGCTTTCTTTACTGAACCAACCATTTTGTACATATGACTATGTCCATTCTGAATTCCCTGAAGTCTATCATGCTACCTCATTCAACTCCTCTGATAAGAAGATATTCCCAATCACTCTGCATTTTGTTGATCTGCTGTCCAACACTCTTATGACCTCTGAGTCTGAATCTCTATTGTCCAGGTGATTTTCTTAAAGCTTTTGTGTTTATCATTAATTTCTATAGACTTGATGCCTGGTTCAACAATCACTACAAAAAAAGGGGCTTTTACGACGGCAAAAAAACTACGACGGATCAATTCCGTCGCTAAATGTTCTGTACTGCGACGGATCCGTCGTAATAAAATATATTTATTTATTTATAACATTAACCAATGCGACGGATTCCGTCGCAAATTGTAATTCCATATACGACGGATTTCGTCGAATAAAATATAATTATTTCTTTATATTAAGAATTTAATTTAATGATAATATAATTATGATTTCGACGGATTCCGTCGCAAAATAAAGTAAATTTTAAAAAATTTGTTTTGCGACCGAAAAAGTCAATCCGTCGCAATATATCTTTGTTTGCGACGGATCCGTCGCAATTTATTATTTTTGCGACGCTATTGATTACGATGGCATATTCCGTCGCATATATAATTTCTGCGACGGTATTTTCCCTCTTTGCAACGGATAAATTCCGTCGCAAACTGATATAGTTTTTTGTAGTGAATCTCACATAAGTGAATATATATAAAGCTTTGTTTTGAGATAAATGTATGACTACTTGGCTGTTTGTTTATCTCCTTTCTCTATAGTATGGCCTTTACTCCTTTTAGAATCTCCTTGCAAAAACTTTGATCAGTCCCTTCTTTTGAGTTCATATCAGGAAAGATCTGTGTTGTGCTATCCTTCCTTTGTTCTTTCCATTGCTGTTGATCCCTGTCCTTCTGATCATGAGATCTTCTTCCAGCAGAGTCTGATATCTTATGCTCCCTTTCTGTTTTTTTATGATGTCCAGCAGAGTTTTTGTAGAGTTAAGAGTGATACCCTTTTTGTCTGAGTCGATCATACCTTTCCTGTTCAATTTTGTTGTTGTTCTCGCTCTACTAAAGTCAACTCTGCTGCTTCTAGCACAAAAATCTCTTCTCCTGTATAGATTCTTTCCATCTCTGCTACATACTTCAAGAATAGCTCTTTTGTCTTCTCCCCTTTTTTGTTACCGCCAGTGGAGGGTAGAGCCTCAATAGTGTCCCTGATAGTGTCCACAACAAACTGTCAAGAAGCATCCCTTTCCTGTTTTGGAGCTTCCTCTTTTGAGGCATCATTTTGACACTCCATGGCTTTATTGAGAAATTCTAATGTTTAAGTCGTTTTTGGTTCAATATCTGCTTCGTTAAGATGTAACTTAATACGATAAAAATATGAGATTTGTAATTTAATATGAAATAATTACAATATAAAATGAAAAGATTGGACTGATTTTAATTAATTGGGAATAAGATGTATAACAATGTATTTTGATTCATTCTTAGGATTTCTTCATTGATAATTTTCTCTTCGTATATCCTTTTTTTACGTATATTATAGTTAGGTGAAATCTAACTATATGTTATAGCTAAAATATGATAGCCAAATAAGAATAAATTATCAACTAACAATAATCAACCTACAAAAGATGAGAATATACCTAGACTAATTAATATTGTATTATATCATAACTCAATATACCATAAATATTGAATAGAAGAGAATAGTTTATTGTTTACGAATCATGAAGTGAATAATTTAGGTTATACAGAAGAGAATAATATAATATTTAGTTTGTTATCATACATTATTAAAGAGAGTGATAACTACAATGATTGATATTTCAAAGTATAAAATGGCCAAAACTATATCATATCATATCAATGATAAAAATAAAATCAATTCATTCATGATCAATTCAATTTAGATCATAAGAAAATATGAAGAATAAGCTCAATCTCAGAAATCTCAGAGAATTATCTTCAGTACATTGTTACACAAACGATTTACGCTATGTTCATGACAAAATACAAAATGATACAAAGAAACAATCCAAGATCCATTACAAAACTAGATAGAAAGTCTTAAAACATTGAAAATAAACCAAAAATCCAAACATAAATGGAGTTTTGATGAAGGTCCCAACGAGTGACTCAACCATGATGTTGTTGAAGGATGCGGATCGATCGTCTTCATCTCAAATCTGCTTCAAGGGTTTGAAAGTGGGCCGTTCTCTCTATCATATGAAAGTAGTCCTCTCTTTTATCTAATGTGGAAGTCCTGATATATATATATATAGGGGAGAAGGATAACAAACAATCCCGTATAAATTTTTGATTTAAAATAACAAAAATATGTAGTACAGAGAACCTGACACGACCATGCAAGGTATGACACGGCCTAAATTGGGCCATGTTTCAAGCAAATGTGACTTTTTCTCCGTAAGGGATGCACAACCGTTCTCACTGACATGGCCTGGACAGGCCGTGCATCAAGAGCGAGACAACATGGAACACGGCCGTGTTTGAATGCAAATTTCACCCCCTGGCCGTGTGTCGTTGCAAAACACCCATACTCATCAACATTATACCCTATTTCACTTCAAACACTTCCAAACTGCTATACATCGCATTCTAGAGCTCAAAACATCTTCCAAACATCATGATCGTTAACACAGCTCTTCAATTGTCATTCTGCAATAAAAACAGAAGTTCCGACAGTACCATATTCTAAAAATAAAAGTAAACTAATACGATCAAATAAACCATAAAACATAAAACAAAATATAGGTTTAAGAACATAAAATAGTGTGTCTTTTGACACACATCAAACTCCCCTAAACCACACGTTTTCTTGCCCTTAATCAAAAGAAAACACATAAGAAAACGTAAGAACAATGCAAAATTGACAACTCAAACCAACAAAACAAGTAAGTGTCATAACACACATTTTCTGCAAGCTAATTCATCTTCCCTTCCTAGTCACATTGCATAAACTCTTCCTCATATCTCTAAGCGTTCTCCTAACAAGATACTACTCACCATCCCAATGATCGTGAGGATCATATCAACACTCATTAATCATGCAAGAATAAGAGTTCAACTCAAATAATATAACAAGGTATAAACATTCGTATACTAACCATCTTCTTACCTGAACCCAATGTGCATCTCAATCTAAACAATAGGTTTGGACCAAGAAAAATAACAAGATAGGTAAAAGGAGGTCGGTTATGTGGTCATGTGGAGTTAAGGTTCAAGGGTAGAAGTAAGGTACGAGTCAAAACATAAGCGACTTATACATCCATCCCCAACAAGCCATTGTATCTTTAACAGAGACAAATGAACCACACTAATCCAAATATACAACATCCTCGAATCATCCTTTATTAGGATAAGTGATTACTCGAGTCTAAATAAATATGTGATAATAAAAAGAACTTTGTTTTCAATTCTTTTTTCAATTTTCTTTTTTTTTTTCTTTCGCTTTTTTTCCCCAAAGCCATTGCTTCTTTTTTTTTCCTCCAAATAATACATGAAAAAGAAAACAGAAGTACCACAACCTAAGCATATTGTGTGTCATATTACAACAATAAACACAAACCATCCCCCTTACAAAGATTCCTAACCATCACTACCTTTGACTTGTATACATGATAAGGTTTAAACAAGTTCTTTTGTGGAGTTTATGGCATGAGAAATGTAAAATAACTCCAATAATGAGTATAAGCATGCCCAATAAAACAATACATCGCGTAAAATACGAGATTAAAGGAAGAAAAATAATGAAAACAATTTTAGATAAAGAAGGTCTAAAAGGTTATAGTCGCACAAAAAATAAAATAAGATGATTTACGATGCACAACTCTCCGCCTTACCACTAAGCAAGTAGCTAGTAACTTGAACTTGGTGCATTATAAGAATCTAGCCCCCTATTCGTTGTCCTCACATCCCGTATTTAATTATTCCCCCATACATACCTTAGGTAGGAGTTCAAACTTAACAATATTTTGGACGAAACTCAGCTATATAAACGAGAAGGGTTTCAACTTAGGCCATATTTATTCTAGTACGACACTTATCTAATTTTTTTGTTTTGAGTTAACACATTCTCCATAGCTTCTAAGAACTCTTGTGCATAACTTTCACTTAAAAACAAAAGCTTTCTTAAAACCAACAACTTTTTTTTTCAATTTTTTAATTTTTAATTTTTTAGAAATGACATTAACAAAATGAATACTACTAATGACAACATAAACAGGATGAAGACATGAGTAGTATAAACTGACTCAATAATATGAAAGCAGTTAAATATTATGCAGACCATAAATTCGAATCAAGTACTGCCTAAACCACGAACAGTTCATGCCGTGTAGAAAATAAGGAAATCATAAAACACATAAAAAGATAGATAATATCTCACCCCCATCTAAAACATTGCATTGTCCTCAATGTAAGATATAGAAATGAAAGCCAAAGGACAATACTCACAAAAGGGTCACTGCGGAGGTGGTGATGGTGGCTGAAAATGCCCTTAACTCACACGTCAGTCATAGATCTGTTGCTGCATATCATGTTGATGCTGGACGAGGAACTCCACCGGTGTAAGTCTATCGTCAAATTTGCCTATCCTCGTCAATACATTCCTCTTGAAAGAGAAATAATAGCATCGGTAGTGGCATGCAGCTCCCTGACAACTGGACTCTGCCGACGGCTTCATATCATCATCATAAGACTCATCATCATTAGCATCGTCATCCACCTGATTATCAGCAGCCTGTTGCTCATTATCAACATCATCATCATGCTCATCCTCCTCCTTAGCTACTTCCTCTGTCTCTGCCATATTTGCGTCTCCCTTAGCCTGCTCCTCCACCATCACTCTTCATCTCGAGAATCGAAGACTAAGAGATAAAAAAGTCTATAATGAGGAATCAGTAACTCTATAAAGCTCACTCGACAGCTGCAGGTTCACCTTCTTAGTGTTCAGGAACTGCAAGAAGTATACTCTTCACCTCCAATTGTCTCCTTTATCTTCAATGTGGTAAGAAGATAAGTGAAGAAGAGTGAAGAATAAGGTGGCTGCTCCAATGGTGTCATTATGATGGGAGTAATGAGTCCCCCAAAGCAAATCTTGCCAGAGCTATTTACGACATGGAACTGCTAGTGGCGAAGAAGATATATCACAATATCAAGCTTGACGGTCTTAGGCCTCGTCATAACCCAAAGAAATAATAGCTCGTCCTTCCGCAAGTTGTCGGTAGTCTTATATCGGACAAAAATAGTGCAGGCAAAGAATCGATGAAGAATAAAGAAAACAGGGTTGAGCACGATAGATACCTTGGCGTTCCTGAAGTCGAGAAGATCCTGCCTAGTCAAAGAATAATAGAATAAGCCGATATCCCTCTCGTAATTAGGAATCACAAACTAAAGTCCAGAATTTTTGAAACCATATATAGAATTAAGCCAAGCCACGTCCTTATAGTATTCCACTCGGTTGAGGCGGAAGTGAAAACCGATAATGTCATCATCTTTCTGTTGCTTCCCTTTCTTCACAAGGATAAGAGAAGATAAGAACTCGACCTCCAACTTGTCATACGTTGGCCAAGAGTTCTGAGCAAATGTCTTCGTTTAAAGACGATCCAACAAAACATTAGAATCACCAAGAAGTCCAAGTGTAGATAAGACAGGACCGTTATAGTAAAATGTCATCATAATCATCCTCCTCTTCAGTTTCTAGCATCTATTTTCATTCTTCTTCCCTCGGAATACTAGGCCGTGATCATTAGGACTTCCCTAAGCAAGCTCAGGATAAAGAGTGCGTCCTAGCAATTGGGTTGGCTCTAGCAACCGCAGAAGCGGTAGTAGATTTAACTCTTGGCATCCTGCACGAATCAAACATATAAATCAATCAAATACAATTGATTGATAGAGAATAGATAACAAATCCATAACACAAACAGAATCACCCCAAACAAAGAAAGCAAACACAGTTTCAGAAAAATCCTGCATGACCTATTCATATCATCGACAATGCCACCACTATACAAAATCCATCCATTTTCGCCATTTCTATCCCCCAAATCATCCATCCATTATCATCCATCATCCACACATCATCAAATAACACAATATAGCGCAATGGAATCAAAATTCATGTATACATCACCATTTTCAACACATTTCCTATTTACATCAAAACCCGAAAAATCCTAACTTCTCAAAATTCAACCATAACATGAAAACTTCATATCAACATGCTCCATTCGTCATTTGGAATCATAATCTACCATCACACCTTGCATATCATGCATCAAATTCAAGAATTTTCAAGTTTTCGATCCGTTATCCTAAAATGTAAGCGTGGAGAATACTAGCAAACGAGCATAAGAATGACGAAATCGACACAAGAGGATGATTGGATTTGTTGTTGGCTTTGATTTAAGCTATATATGGTAGGATTTGGTGAAAAAGATGAAGATTTTGTGTGTGAGAGGCGATTTGGATCATGAGTGTGTTTGAGTTTTTGTGAGAAAAAATGAAGAAGATGAACACGGACGTCCCAGATCTAAGCCGACACAGGGTCGTGTCAAGCTCACACGGCCTAAGCCAGGCCGTGTTTTGAGAATTATGTGTAGTGGATCAAAATTAAAGCACGAGCGTGTGAGGGAGACACGGCCCAAGCTAGACCGTGTTTCAAGAGTTTTGGAAATTTGGTTTAAAGCTATGCACATCTATGTCTTGTGACATACGGCCTAGGCAGGCCGTGTTTCAAATAAAACACTGGAAATTACTCAACAGACTTTTCAAAACACATTTTAAGCTCCAAATTTGACAATGTTCATCATTTCTCCTTAATTTTAACATGGATTTGTTCGTTTTAAACACATTGATCACTCCATTCGGATCCATCATCAAAAAATTTATTGAAAAAGGAAAATCTATCCTTAAGTAATTGGGTTGCCTTCCAAGAAGTGCAATTATTTAACGTCGTTGGCTCGATGAATTCACACTCAATTAATTTTCTAGAGGTCGAACTCATTGACCCAACCCACATAAGCACCTTCATGATACAATTTAAGTCGATGACCATTCACCTTAAAAACTTTTTCAATTTCGAGGCTTTTAATTTCCCATGCTTTATAATCGTATACACGAACGACTTCTAATGGACCATCCCTTTTCGATCTAAGTTTTTCAACTAGCAATCTCATTAGAGAATTGAATAGTGAAACCTTATCACCAATTTTAAAATTCTTTCTAAGGTATTTAACTGCAGCATGAGCTGTGTAAACAATGACCTTGGTTCCTAGCAAATAGGAAAGAAATTTATCGAATGCAAACACTATCATATACAATTCTTTTTCACTCGTAGTATAATTGCATTGAGCTTTGTCCAACATGCGAGAGGCATAATATATAACATGGGATATACATCCTACTCGCTGCCCTAAAAAAGCTCCAACTGCCATGTCACTTGCATCGTACATGAGTTCGAATGGCAAGTCCTAATTAGATGGTTGAATAATTAGCGCTGAAATCAGTTTTTCTTTCAGAAGTTCAAGTGCCTTGAGACATTGTTCACCAAACTCAAATACTGTATCTCTTTGGAGTAATTTGCATAATGGTTGTGCAATCCTCAAAAAGTCTTTGATGAACCGGCAATGAAAATCAGCATGTCATACAAATACGCGGATCTCTTTAACTGATATAGGATTCGGGAGATCACGAATAACCGTAACCTTAGAACTGTCAACTTCTAGTCCCTTTTGAGAGACTATGTGACCTAACACCACTCCATGTTGTACCATAAAATGGCATTTTTCAAAATTCATCATAAGGTTAGATTCAACGCATCGAGCCAATACCAATTTGAGGTGGCTCAGGCACTATTAAAAAGAATCACTATAGATGGAGAAATCATCCATAAACAACTTGATGATTTGCTCAATGTAATCTGAAAATATCGACATCACACACCTTTAGAACGTAGCAGGAGCATTACATAATCCGAATGCCATTCTGCGATAAGCAAATGTACTAAGGAGACACGTAAAAGTAGTCTTGCTTTGATCTTCCGGTGTAATTGCAATCTGATTATATCCGGAGTATCCATCAAGGAAGCAGTAGTGCGAGCCGCCAGCAACGCCTTCTATTTGGTCCATGAATGACAAAGGAAAGTGATCTTTCCTTGTGGAGGAGTTTAATTTGTAATAATCAATGCATATCCTCAAGCCAATTTGGACACGTGTGGCCATCATCCCTCTATTTGGAGTGGAAATGATGGTCATACCTCCTTTTTTTGGAACTACATAAATTAGACTCACCTATTCCGAATCCGTAATCGGATAGATAACTCCTTTATCAAGTAGTTTAAAGATCTCTTTCTTAACAACTTCCATCATGAGGATTAAGACGACGTTGTGTCTTCCTAGATGGTTTTGATTTCTCTTGGAGAAGAATTCTATGCATACATGTGGAAGGACTAATACCTTTGATATCAGTTAAAGTCTATCCAATAGCAATCTTGTGTTATCGAAGGATTTCAAGTAGTTGTTCTTCTTGTTCTTCCGTGAGCTCATTAGAAATAATTACAGGCAAAGTCTCTCCCTCGCTTAGATAGGCATATCTAAGATACAAAGGAAGATCCTTGAGCTCTAAAGTAGGAGGGTTAATAATAGATAGTTGCATACTCTTATAAGTGATAGGTAGTGAGAGAGTATTATGTCGATATTGATATTCAAAAATTTCATATATTTCCCGCTCAAGGTCATTGAACGTGTCATCAAACAAACTTTCCTCCTCATTTGGAGTTCTATAGAAATCTCTTTCCATTGGATCTAGAGCACGAAGGAACTCTTCATTGTTCAAGGCAAAGAGCTCTTCAGTAAGCTCTTCAAAAGTATCTATTGCATAAATTGAAGCAACTGTTTCAAATGAATACTTCATTGTATCATATATATTGTACTTGATTATCTCACCATCAAATTTCATTGATAATGTGCCATCGTGCATGTCGATTCTTGCATGTGCTATCTTAAGGAAAGGTCTTCTCAGCAGAATTGGAGTTGAAGAATATGATCCATCCTCCATACGAAGGACATAAAAGTCTACAGGAGAGACAACTTATTGACCTTGACAAGCACATCTTCTACAAGGCCTTCTAGGCCTGCTATGGACCGATCTGCTAATTAAATAATAATTATTTTTAATGGTCTAAGATTAAGTGCATTATAGATTGACAATGACATCACATTTACGGATGCACCTGAATCAAGCATACATCCAGAGATTGTAGAATTCCCAATAGTACATGGGATTGTGAACATACCCGAATCGTTTTCTTTAGTTGGAGTTTCTTTGCAACATAGCAGGAATATTTTCTCCCAATGTTACCATTTCCTCTCCATTAAGACGCTTCTTATTTATGCAAAGTTCTTTGAGGAACTTGGCATATCGTGGAATTTGTTTAATTACGTCTAGGAGAGGAATGTTCACCTCTACTTTTCAAAAAAGCTCAAAAATATCTTTTTCAGTATCGTATTAGTTATCCTTAGCCAAACAGCTGAGATAAGATGGAACTGGTTTTGACCGATTTTCCGCTGTAGAAGTTGAGTTTTGAGTAGGAACTGCTTGAGTTGAAGAAGATAAAGATGAAGTTTGCTACAATGGAGATGATGCTGGAATAGTTTGAGAAGGAAGAACCTCCAACTCGGGTTCAGCCAGACCTTTCTTTGAACGATCAATTTTTCAAAGGTCTTTTCCACTTCTCAATGTGAAAGTACTCGTATTTTCGCGAGGGTTCACCGGTTGAGATGGAAACTTATTAGACAATTGTGCCTTGAGCTTTCACAACTCTATGGCTAATTAACCCATTTGATTCTTTAGATTTTTAATGCTAGAGGTAGTACTGTTATGGAATTGGATCGATGAATTTGTCATGATTCGGACAAGCTCCTCAAGTGAAGGATAAGAAGAAGACTATGCAGATTGAGATTCCTGCTGCTGTGGAAATTGATGAGATGCCATAAAATTATAAAAACCAGGTGGATTAGATCTAAAATATTATTGTTGATAATTGTCAATTCTCCATGTTAGATTATTTTTATTTTGCACGTAGCCTTGTGAAAGTCCCAGAAATAACCTAGAGGGGGTGAATAGGTTATCTCCGAAATTCTCCAGACAGTGCAGTGAAGTTATGGGCTAGTTTGTACTGCCTGAGTCTGCTGCAGTAATACTGAATTTCTGCAGTTGAGACTTTAGCTTTGTAAAGCTTGTCTCTTTGGATTCAAAGTTCTTCACTAATAATTATAGGAGTGATAGTCAGTGCGGAGAAATAAATGACACAGGATTTTTATACTGATTTAGACATCCGCTAGCAACAAGTAACAGAAACTTAGTCTAGTCCTCCCTTGGTCATGACCAGTGTAGTCAAGCCAAGAGGAGCTTCACTATCTTCTTTTTATGGCTTATAAGAAAATCCCTTTACAATAAGATCTTGCTTGCTAAAAGATGAAGAACCTAGATCTTGTAGTGCTCTGCTGCAGTTATTGTTCTTTACTTGCAGACTAGTGAACCTTCTTCACAAATCCTGAATCTTCAATTCAGCTCACGTACAGCGAGTCTTCAAAGCTTTTCTTCTTTTGAAAGCTCTCAAATGATGTTCAACTTTTCTCAGACTCGTCAACCTTATTTTCTACACTGTGAGTCCCCTTTTATAGGCTCAGGGAACAAAAACCCGTGACTGTACTATCTGATAGTGACAGCGTAATCCTCTACTGCAGTAGACTGACTTGGCTTCATCTTTTCTGATCCAGTACACATCACCTCTGCCTCAGCTTCTCATTTTTTACCCCTTCCTTGTTCCTTTCCATTCGAATACAATTCATACTGTACCCAGCCTCATGCACCAGGTTTGCTGCATGCCTCTACTGTACAGCCTCTGCTGCACAGTCTTCATATCTAGCCTTTCTGTAACTTCATTTGCACCAAGTACTATAGCCAGTCTGCTGTAACTCAGCTCCCACTCAACAGCTTCCAGACCTTATCTGCTCAGTCTGCTAGTGTAGCTTCATCTGTACCCTGCACTGCACTCAATCTTCTACAATTCAGCTTGCATACTTGCACTATAATATGGCTCACTTGACTTTACTGCTGGAATTGACCTTGAACACAGAAAGGGTCCTAGATCATGAGAACTCTGAGTCCTTTTGCTGTTGTATATGATTGATCTTTGGCATGTAAATTTTAGTCCCTCTAGTAGTCTGCACCACTCAGGTCGTCCGCACTCTACTACACTTATATGCCTTGCTGCTCTACTGCACCCAGCTGCATCTGCGGCCCTAGCCTGCAACTACTTGACTAACTATTACATACTAAGCATCTAATACATACATAATTTCTTCCTAAATTTTGTTCATCAGTTTCTATACAAAGTTGAGGGATTGTACATTCCTAACAATCTCCCCCTAAATTGATGCAAACAAAACTCCTAAGAAATTCTAACAGCAAGAACACCTATACAGTCATTTCTAAGAATAAATTTTACAGAATGTAGAGGACTTACACCTATACTTCCGTCCTTTCTTGGAAGGATAATCCTGCTATAGAACCTTAGGCCGCTTGTGCTTTTTCTTTTTCCTTTGTTGCTCTACTGCTGACCTAGACCCTTGTTCTGTTGGTCTGCTGCTGGACCCGTCTACTGTAGACTTTGGCTCGTTTGTTGGTCTACTGCTGGAGCCTTCTGCTGTAGACCTTGGCTCGTCTGCAGGTCTGCTGGTGAACCTCTTTGTTGCAGGCCTCTTAGACTTTTCCCCCTTTTGGTTTGCACTAAAGCTTTGCGTGAGGTCTTTGACAGCTTCTTTTAGTGCCACGAGCTCGGCTGTCATGTTGTTTTGTGCAGCCGTGGCTCTCCTTAGGGTTGCGTCCACTCTTGATTTCAAGAGAGCAAGTCTCTTGTCATTGTTAAGGACGTGGCCCTGCAGTTGAGTTTGTGTGTCTTGTATGGTCTTCTACAGTCTTCTGAATTTTGCAGCTTGAGCTGTATGCAATTTGTTGTAATTTGCAGTAGTCCGTAGGTAGTGTTGCTGACTGATTCCTGTGGTTCTCTGAGTCTGCCTTGTCACTATTTGAAATAGACCATATAAGATATTAAAGTGGTGCTTCCTTTGGTCCTGATCTGCTATCTCATCTGCTGTCTTCTATAGTACATCAATCACTTCTCTGAGAGCATCCTTTGTGCTTTGCCTAATTTCATAGATGTTCTGATCCATCCTCTGCAAATTTGTTTCAATACTTGATGGAGATGCTTTTTGTGTTTTGTCAGTCTGCGCTCTCCTAGTTGCAGACCTGGTTCTGCTTGATATTGGTGTCTCCAAGTGGGGTGGGAGCTTTGCAGTTTCCATCCCTAACTTCAGACTCCGTAGTGCTCTTTGGGAGTTATTGGGATGTTTGTAGTGGCTCCATGCAGCAGCCCTTGAGCAAATCCAACTGAAGGGAGGTCTTCAATGGTCTGCTACAATCCAAATGAAGATTGTGGAGTGAATTGAATGTGGATTGGTGAGACTTCCCTTGGTTGACTTGTTGCTTCGTGAGTTGAGGGAGTGTCTTCTAGCAGATGTCTTCTAAGTGTTGAAAGGGTCATTTCCTTCGAAGTGCTTTCTTCTGCAGTCTGCTCTTCAACCTCAGGAATTTGTAATTCTTTCATGCCTTCCGTCAGTTGTGTAAGTGAGGGCTGAAGGGGTTGCTCAACTGCATGCATGGACTCGTCTGCAGGGACAGTTGCAGTTAGCTCAGCTGCACTCAGCTGCTTGTCTGCAGATGCTTCCTCTGCTGCAGACACCAAGGTCATGTGCTCTTCTACAGACACTAGTATGTTTTGCTCCTTTTCTGTGGTGTCCTCAGCTATAGTCACTGGGGCAGTCTGCAAGTCTTCCTCGTCCGCATGTGTCCCAACTGGAATATCCTCTTCCTTTACTACAGACACTGAGGTGGTATGCTTCTTAGACTCAGTGCTCTGCTCTGTTGTAGCTGTCTTCTCTGCTACTATAGTGGTTTGATTTATTGGTTCTTCTGCAGTAGTTGAAGGGACTCTTTCCCTGACAACTTCATCAATGAGCTCGTCATCTGTGAGATTATCTCCACCTTGATCTTCATCACCACCATCATCATCACCTCCTGGAGATAGTGATCTGTCTACTTCTGGTCTAGAGAGGTACTCCTGGACTTCAAGTGTTGCAGCTCGAACATGCTTGTCAATTATTCGTTTGAGCTCCAACCTTAATTCTGTAGAATGGATGAACTCAACTTGATGTAGTTGAGCTTGTCTGTGCCTTCTAGTCTTCATGATGGAGTCTTTCCACTCCACGGTTCCACTAAAAAGAATATACAACTCATCTAGCCTCTTTTTTTTCTGAGCCGTTTGTTGTTGTAGAAGCGCCATTTGTTCAATCTCACCATTTGATGTCTCCAATTACGGTTTTGTTTCCATCAGGATTAACTTTTACGAGTTGTCTTGGTCCAGATGAGATCAGCTTTGGTCTACTGCTCCTTGTTCTTCTTCTCGTGGCAAGTTCAGTTGCAAGCCTTGTTATGATGGGAGTAGTCCTCTTCTGCAACCTAGTCTACAGAGCAGTCGGCTGCAGCATGGTCTGATGAGCATATAGAACGAGAGATATGTCAGTGTAGGGAACTAGAGCTTTTGTTGAAGGTTGATCTGCTGCGACTGTTGTAGGTGGCTCATCTGCTGTTGCTTCTACAATGCTCAGTACTGATGATGAGAGTTCTTACAGTAGACTCCTCAATTCTTGTAGTAGATTCACTCTGGTTGTGAAGTAATTTCTTGGTGTCTTCAAAATGATTTCTTGGTGCAGTAGACTCGCTCTTTCAGTAAACTCCTTTTTGTGTCTTCACAATGAGCAACTAGAGCTCTTTGTCTATTTGAGCTCTTGGTATCCACAGAAGAAGATCTGCTCGTTCTGCTCATTAACTCTAGCTCTCAGTATCTTCTCATCTGCTCGTCTGCTTTGGTTCTCAGTATCTATCATTAGTTAAGTCTCCTAAGACGGAATTGACTTTGATAAAGTCTTCTGCTTGCTGGATGTGGATTCCTCTTTTGCAGCATGCTGCTCGTCTTCAAACAGAACCTGCATTAGTCTGCTTGCATTTGCTTGCAGCAGAGCAGTCCTGTGCTTGACCTTCTATGTTGCAGGCTTGGAAAATGTTTTCTCCTTTGCCTTGACTAGGGTCATCTTCAGAAGCTTATTTGAGACCATTGATGTGGTCTTCATTTTCATTCTTTTCTTGGAAAATGCAACAGGCTGCTTGTCGATCTTCTTCACATTAATCTGCTTTGATGTGGTGCATAGCCTTCCTTTATGCTGAGGACTCTGTTATAGAACAGTTGTCTGAATTCTATCGTCTTGATCACTTGGTACATTATTGACTTGATTAGAGGCTATGATATGTTATATCCTTCTATCGTCTATACGTCTGCATATTTCTTCGTTATCTACTCTATTCTTCATGAACTCCAAGGTAACATTTGAGTCATGTAGTTCTGGCACTTCAGGTGGCAGTGTCTTCGAGGATGTTGGTTTGTTGGCCGTTATTTCTCAGAAACTCAACTTTCGCAATGTTCATAAAGTATCAATGGAGAATTTCGAGATTGAAAGATCAGAGAAAATTAGGGTTTGCTTTAGAGAGAGAGAGAGTAAACAGAAAGTAAGATGATTTGTGAAATAATTCTCTCTCCTTTTATATTTGCCGTGAAATTATTGTTGTAAACCAAAAAAAATCGTTGCATAGTTTCAGTCATTTTATCCGTCCGTTACAAAAATCAAGGAAATAAATATGAAATTGTTTCTTTCAAAAATAGAAATAGTACAGTGACACCTGTTTCTAGTCTGCATGACTTGTGCAGTAGAGGAAAGTGACTCCTCTGCATTTCTTGAGAAACACATAGTGCTTTTCAGGTAGTCTGCTCGTCTCCATCTACACATGCAGTGGAGCAGTAGAGCGAAGTTGCTCATCTGCACTTTTTGAAAACATTGTACCCATTTAAAAAATCCTATTCGTCTGCATCTATACCTACAGTAGAGCAGTAGAGCAGTAGAGCAATATACATGGCCATTTTACTCATTTAAATCTATCATGCCCCTTTCTCCTCTGAACATGGTAAATTTATTTTCATCTAAGGGTTTTGTAAAAATGTATGTAATTTGTTTTTCCGTTGGAATATATTCCAACTTTATGTGACCTTTCCGCACATGATCCTTGATAAACTGATATCTGACATCAATGTGCTTGGTCCTTGAGTGAAAAACAGGATTTTCAGAAATAGCTATTGCATATGTATTGTCACAAAATATGTTTGATTTAGAAAACTTAAGTCCGTAATCTGCAAGTTGAGACCTTATCTATAGTACTTGTGCGGTACAGTTTCCTGCAGCTATGTACTCTGCTTCAGCAGTGGAGATTGAGAAAATGGTCTGCTTCTTGCTGAACCAAGAAATCAGCCTTACACCTAAAAATTGACATGTTCCACTTGTGCTTTTTTTGTCAACCTTGCAACCTGCAAAGTCTACATCTGAATATCCAGCAAGTATGAAATCTGAGTCCTTTGGATACCATATACCCAGGTTAGGAGTTCCTTTGAGATATCTCAGGATTCTCTTAACTGTAGTATAGTGGGACTCCTTGAGATCAGATTGATACCTGGCACAAACACAGACTGAGTACTGGATGTCTGACGTACTTGCAGTAAGGTAAAGTGAAAATCTTATTATACCTCTATATAATGTTTGATCTATACTTTTACCCTTTTTGTCTTTGTCAATTTTAGCCATAGAGCTCATGGGGGTTTTCGTTTGAGTTAAGTTTTCTAGGCCAAACTTTTTAATTATGTTTGTTAAGTATTTTGATTGATTTATAAATATTCATTTACTTAACTGTTTCACTTGCAGACCTAGAAACTATTTTAATTCACCCATGAGACTCATTTGGAATTTGGATTTCATTAGTGCAGCAAACTTTTTGCACAGTTTGCTGTTAGTGCAATCAAAGATAATGTCATCTGTGTATATTTGCACTAATAGTGTGTAGGTTTCTTAAGAAACAGTGTGGTATCTACCTTTCCTCTTTGAAAGCCATACCAGAAAGAAAGGTGAAAAGAGTTTCATACCACGCTCTCGGAGCTTGTTTTAGCCAATAAAGGGCTTTGTTTAACTTGTAGACATAATTCGGATGTTCAAAGTCTTCAAATCCAGAAGGTTGTTCAACATAAATTTCCTCTTGTAGCTTTCCATTGAGAAAAGCGCTTTTGATATCCATCTAAAAGATTTTGAAGTCTTCATGTGCAGCATATGCCAGGAACATTCTTATGGCTTCTAATCTTACAACTAGGCCATAGGTTTAGTCAAAGTCAATCTTTTCTTCTTGAGAGTACCCTTTGGCACTCCTTTGTGGTTGCCCTGCTCGTTTGCACCGAGGCATCTTTGTCCCCAATTATGTCTTTCTCAGTGTGTGTCTTGATCCATATGCCTTTGTCCTCGTGCTGGCCAATAGCAGTTTCTTTCAGCTTTTGCTCTGCTGCATCTAATTGTGGGTCTGCTGCACCTTCTTTGCCTTCAGGAGGTGCAGACGACTCTGCTTTTACTGCAGGGTCATTTTCCTCGTCTGCATCCTGTTCATCATCTATGCATGTATATTCCTCATCAAGAATATCAGTAGTACATGAAGATGACTCAGATTCATCAAAAGAAACATGAACTGACTCTTCTACAGTTTGTGTTTCCTTGTTGAATACTCTGAAGGCTTTACTGCATGTGGAATATCCTAGAAATATTCCTTCACTTATCTTGGGGTCAAATTTCCCCAAGTGCAGCCTATCATTGTTGTGAACATAACACTTACATCCGAATACATGAAAGTACTTAAACGGTTGGTGTCTTTCCTTTCCATATTTCATATGGTGTTTTGTTATGTTGTTTAGTAATGAGGTATCTATTTTGCACATAACAAGCAGTGTTTACTGCTTCAATCCAAAAGCTCTTTGAAAGGTCTGTATTAGAGAGCATTGTCCTGGCTTCCTCAACGAGGGTTTTGTTTTTCCTTTCTGCAACACCATTTTGTTGTGGTGTTCTAGGTGCGGAGAAGTTGTGCTTAATGCCATGATCATCACAGTATTTGTCAACTACTGTTTGATCAAATTCTGTGCCATGATCATTCCTAATTGTTACCACATCTAAGCCCTTTTCATTTTGCACTTGTCTGAGGAACCTAGTTAGGAGACTACACGTTTCACTTTTCTTGTACAGGAAGATCACCCAAGTATATTTCGAGTAATCATCTAAAATTACTAGTGTATATTTCTTCCTACTTAAGCTATCTATATCTACTGGTTCAAATAGATCCATGTGTAGTTGTAATACCCCAAAGAAATGCTTAAATGGTTTGATGGTACTACCTATACCAACAAGGTGCCCCTTCTTTTTCTGTAGCCCATCACTTTAGAACTCCGCAGTTAAGCGTGCTTAACGTGGAGCAATGCTGGGATGGGTGACCTCCTGAGAAGTTTCCCGGGGCGTACGTGAGTGAGGCCAAAGAGCACTGAAAGGACTAGTGTTGGTCTGTGGGGCCAGTTGTCAGCCTGACGAGCGCTTCTTGGTGACGACCCGACAGCAAGGATTTGGCCGGGGCGTTACAGTATGGTATCAGAACAACCCTGCGACCGCGTGCTGGACCTGTGGACAAGAGGTCCAGGTCAGTCGCCTAGCGGGGGAAGGTTCTGGGGCTGTGTATCGTGCTTGAAGTCACAACGAGGGCGTTGCATTCTTTAAGTGGGGGTGTATGTAATACCCCAAAGAAATGTTTAAATGGTTTGATGGTACTCTCTATACCAACAAGGTGCACCTTCCTTTTCGGTTGCCCATCACTTTAGAACTCCGCAGTTAAGCGTGCTTAACGTGGAGTAATGCTGAGATGGGTGACCTCCTGGCAAGTTTCCCAGGGCGTATGCGAGTGAGGCCAAAGCGCAATGAAAGGACTAGTGTTGGTCTGTGGGGCCAGTTGTTAGCTTGACGAGCGCTTCTTGGTGACGACCCGGTAGCAGGGATTTGGCCGGGGCGTTACAGTAGTAGTTCAAGAACTCTTGTGGTTTCTGTTTGGTTAGCAGATTTGAAACTTGCTCTAGTCTGTTTTCCTTCTTGACAAGGTCAGCATAGTTTATCCTTTTTGAACTTAAGTTTAGGAAGACCTCTTACTAAGTTGCCTGAGGATATTTTTTTCCATTGTTTTAAAATTTAGATGTGCAAATCTCTTATGCCATAGCCAATTTGTGTTATTTGTATCCTTAGTGTAAAAGCATGTGACTTGTGCAGATTGTGATAAGTTGAAGTTTACTGCATAGATGTTTTCTGATCTATGACCTATCAGTTTGACTTCTTTGAACTCTTTATCTATGACTCTACAAGTGTCATTAGTAAAAACCACTTCGTAGTTCTTATCACACAATTGGCTAATAGAGAGTAAATTATGTGTAAGCCCTTTAACATAAGCAACATTCCTAAAGATTAAGGAACCTGTACCAAGAGTTCCATAAACTTTAGTTTTACCTGCTTTGCCGTCACCAAATATGACCAGGGGACCTTCTTATTTTCTGTAATCCTGCAATATTTTCCTGTTCCCTTTTATGTGCCCTGAGCAACCACTATCCAGATACCATGCTTGATCCTGTATTTCCTGCAATCGCATATGTAGTATTTGTAGATGGTATCCATAAACAAGGGTCCTTATTTGTTAGTCTTAGATGTCCACACTCGAATAGGTTTCTTGTGTGGTACCCAACACTGAGATGCTTTGTGGCCGGGCTTGCCACAAATATAGCAGTAGACCTTTGGTTTATCCTTAGGTCGTCTACTTGGATGTTGCCATCCACTCTGCTGCATACTGCACATGCAGCAGTGTTGTCTTTATGGTCTCTTTGGCATACAAGGAGAACCCCTATTCCATACAAAGTAATTTGGTGTAAATTGAGATTTTCCAAATCTCTTGTTAGTTAGATAACGAGTTATATACTCATTTCTTTTGACAATATGTGCGTGAGGGGGTTTCTAGTCTTTTACAGTAGAGGGATTCCTCTTCTGCACAGTCTTTGCAGACGAGTTGCGTAGTAGAGACCTCACTGGTCTGCATCCTGGTTTACCACAGTTGTAACAGACATCTCTGTCTGCTTCTTTAGTTTTGCTGGCACTCAGTTTCTTCATATTCTTCTTCTTGAAGAGCTTTCTGAATTTCCTTCCCATGAGTGCTAGCTCTTTAGTCATGCTTTTGTCACTCGTAGACGAGGTGCTGCAACTCTCCTCGTCTGCCATAGTCTTCAAGATCCTCTCCTGAGCTTTGAACACAAGTGTCTTTATTCTGGCTTCATTTATCTATTTCTTCTCCTCCACCTCTAGATTGTAGGTGTGCAGAACGCCATAGAGTTATGCCAATGACATCTTGGCAAGGTCTCTCGACTCTCTAATGGCAGTTTTCTTCGTCCCCAGGCCTTCCCGAGAGATCTCATGAACTTAAGGTTTGCCTTCTTGTTATCAAAGGTTTTCCCTAAAATTTTGATATTATTGATGAGAACATTAAACCTTTCATAGAAGCTTGTAAGGTTCTCATCTGCTCTCATCGAGACCCAGTCATACTGTTGCATGAGGACATCCTTCTTATTTTTACGGATCTCATTTGTGTCCTCATTTTTCAGTAGTAGTGCTTCCCATGCTTCCTTCACTGTGTTGGTGTGGACCACGATCTCGAACATATCGTCATCTAGAGCCTTATATATCTGATTCTTGGCTCTTCTGTTTACCAGCACCAGATCCCAGTCGTCTCTAGTCCACAGAGACTTAGGCTTGTCAACTTCTCTGGTGGCATCCATTGGATCTGGCATTTTTGGATCATAAGGTCCATCTGTGATGATGTCATACATTCTTTCATCAATGGAATCCAGATGAGCCAGTATTCTAAGTTTTCAATGGTTGAATTTGTTGAAGGAGCAAGAAGATGGCTCTGCACTATTTGGACACTTTGGTAGCTTTGGAGGAGTCATGATTGAATCTTAACAATAATAACCTGTTAGTAACTTCTTTGCAGACTGATTAAAAAGATGTGATATTTTCTTTCCAATAACTGTTAAGTCTAGAAAGATAGGCTTCGATATCAATTGAAAGTCCCAGAAATAACCTAGAGGAGGGGGGATGAATAGGTTATCTCGAAAATTCTCCAGACAGTGCAGTGAAGCTATGGGCTAGTCTGCACTGCCTGAGTCTGCTGCAGTAATGCGGAAGTTCTGTCGTTGAGACTTTAGCTTAGTGAAGCTTGTCTCTTTGGATTTAAAGTTCTTCACTAACAGTTATAGGAGTGATAAATGACACAAGATTTTTATACTGGTTCAGACATCTGCTACTAATAAGTAACAAAAACTTAGTCCAGTCTTCCCTTTGGTCATAACCAGTGTAGTCAAGCCAAGAAGAGGTTCACTATCTTCTTATTTATGGCTTACAAGAAAACCCCTTTACAACAAGATCTTGCTTGCTAAAGGATGAAGAACCTAGATCTTGTAGTGCTCTGCTGCAGCTATTGTTCTTCACTTGCAGACTAGTGAACCTTCTTCACAAATCCTGAATCTTCAATTTAGCTCACGCATAGCGAGTCTTCAAAGCTTTTCTTCTTTTGAAAGCTCTCAAATGATGTTCAACTTTTCTCCTACTCGTCAACCTTGTTCTCTGCGCTATGAGTCCCCTTTGATAGGGAACCAAAACCCATGACTATACTATCTGATAGTGACAGCTTAGTCCTCTACTGCAGTAGTCTGACTTGGTTTCACCTTTTCTGATCCAGTACACATCACCTTTGGCTCAGCTTCTCGTTTTTTACCCCTTCCTTGTTCCTTTCCATTCCAGCACAATTCATACTGTACCCAGCCTCATGCACCAGGTTTGCTGCACGCCTTTACTGCACAGCCTTTGCTGCACAATCTTCATATCCAGCCTTTCTGTAACTTCATTTGCGCCAAGTACTGCAGTCAGTCTGCTGCAACTCAGCTCCCACTCAACGGCTTCCAGACCTTATCTGCTCAGTCAGCTAGTGTAGCTTCATCAGCATCCTGCACTGCACTCAGTCTTCTGCAATTCAGGTTGCACACTTGCACTACAATATGGCTCACTTTACTTAACTGCTGAAACTGGCCTTGAACACAGGAATAGTCCTAGATAATGAGAACTCTGAGTCCTTTTGTTGTTGTATGTGATTGATCTTTGGCATATAAATTTTAGTCCCTCTAGTAGTCTACACCACTCAGGTCGTCCGCACTCTACTGTACTTCTGTGCCCTGCTACTCTGCTGCACCCAGCTGCACTCTGCTGCATCTACGGCCCTAGTCTGCAACTACTTGATTAACTATTACATCCTAAGCATGTAATACATACATAATTTCTTTCTAAGTTTTGTTCATCAATTTCTATACAAAGTGAAGAGATTGCACATTCCTAACACCTTGGTTATTTTCAGGTCTTGATGGACCTGAAAAATTCCCTACAACATTAGCCTATTCCCCTTCATGGAGGATAAGGCACTGGTCTATAGCATGACCTGGAACAAGATAAATACCGCAAGCCTTGGCTTGTGGTATTGATTATTTTGAGCAAGAACTTTGGCAAGTATATTTTTTTTTAATCTCATCTAAATTAGGATCACTATGATGAGACAATTCATGAGCATGTCTTGAAATCATATTAGGGGGTAGCTGCTTTTATGATCTTGCAGCTATTTTCTCAAATAACTCGCGAGCTGCAGTTGTAGAAAGATCTTGATAATCTCCTCCGCATGTCCCATCAACGAGTTGTTTGTCATAGTAGGATATTACCTTGTAAAAGTATTAAATAAGGAGATTTTCATAAAATTGATGATTTGGATAGCTGACAACAAGATCTTTAAAACGTTATTGGTACTCATGGAAAGTCTCCCTAGCCTTTTGTTGAACGCTACTGATTTGAGTTTGAATATCAGTAACTCTAGAACTGAGAAAATACCTATTCAAAAAGACATGCTATATTTGTTCCCATATAGTGATTGTATCAGGTGATAAATCATATAGCCAGTTTTTGGCTAATTCACCTAAAGAAAATACAAATGCTCTAAGTTGTATCACTTCATTGTTTACCCCATCAGACTTCATGTTTTCACATGCTACCCTAAATTCTTGAAGGTGACAGTGAGAACACTTGCCAGGACGACCATTAAACACTGATAATTTATGAAGAAAGTTAGAATTGATTTTAAAATTAGCACCAACAGCAGGAAAAACAATACATAGTGGAGAATTGTTATTTGCATTCTCTAAGGGTTCGTTCTCGTATAACATTCATATCAGCAACATTATTATTGTTATTACTATTGTTGTCATTCAGAGGATCAGCCCGTGTGGGAAATAAAGTTGAAATCTCACCGAGAGAATTTGGGTTAGAAGAGTGTCCTGATCTCTCTCGAGTAGGACTTGGATGCTCGAAGTTACTTTGCTCAAGCTCCCTTACAACCTTCTTTACCTATACTCTTATGATGCGCCCACTCCTCAAGTTCATATATTAATGATTGTCTCCAAATACCTGTTCAAAAATTCAGAAAAATAAACAAAATCACAAATCAAATAAATTAACACAAAATGAATAATGTAATGACAGCTCCCCGACAACGGCGACTAATACTTGACCCGCCCGTCGCAAAGCATGCAAATCAAATCCTGACTACACCACGCGTTACAGAATTCCTATACATATGTAGCAGTGGTAAGTCGAGTCGATCCCACAAGAAACGGATACAATAAACTGATTTTTGTGTCAATCACTTAAGATATAACTTAATACAATAAAAATAGGGGGTTTGAAATTTAATAGGAAATAATGACAACTAAAAATTACAAGAGATAATATGAAAAGATTGGATTGACTTTAATTAATTGGAAATAAGATGTATGACAATGTATTTTGATTCATTCTTAGGATTTCTTCATTGATGTTAATTTTCTCTTCCTATATCCTTTTTAACGTATATTTTAACTAGTTGAAACCTAATTATATGTTATATCTAAAATATGATAGCTAGATGAGCATAAAATATCAACTAACAATAATCAACCTAGGTAAGATGAGAATATACCTAGGCTAGTTAATGTTGCAATATGTCATAACTCAATACACCATAAATATTGAATAAAAGAGAATTATTCATTATTTATAAATCATGACAAGAATACTTTAAGTTATACAGAAGAGAATAATATAACCTATACTTTGCTATCATACATTATCAACAAAGAGTGATAACTGCAATGATTATTTCAAAGCATAGAATGACCAAAACTATATCATAACATATCAATGCTAACTGGATGTATCGGTTGAAGCATGATGAGAATATTTCACAGTCACGATACAAAGCTAGATTGATCATCAATGGTTTCTGGTGCGTGCCGTCGTAAGCACATCAAATTTATATTTAAGAGCGCCCACTTCACTCTATAAATATGGAGTTAAATGTAGTAGTGAAAGTAGGGGTCGATCCCACAGAGAAGGTTAACTTGATCAGCTGTATAAAATTAAGGTTTTACTATTCTACAAGTGGGGGGGGGGGGGTTTGTTCAATTGGTTTAATATCTAACTAAGTTGCAGAATTTGTAAACTAAGATAAATCACAAGATTTTGGGAACTTGATAGATAGAAAGATAGGGATTATGGTTGATTTGTTTAGGAGTTAGATCAATCATTGAACTTGAGGAAATTGAGTTGGCCAATTCCTGAAAAGAATTCAATGAATTTTCTAAAGCATCAAGCTTAACTTCATCACTAGAACTTTCACATGGACCTTCAATTTGTGCATCAGTACCATACTTCTCAACAAAGGATTTATAAGGTAAATCAAAATCTTCGTCCGAATCATCCTCAAACTGAGTTTGATTAGAACACTCAACCAAAGATACTACTTCACCATTTTTAAAGATGGTTAGGCTCTCATCTTCTTGTGATGGTTCAAATGCATTATATGACTCGAAATTTGGAGTTTCTGTTGAAAATGATACAGAATTGAGTTCGTCAACTTGACTCTGCAATTTACGCTTAAGAGACTCCCTTTCTTCTGCAAACATCCTATTTTCTTCTTGAGCAAGGTGCTGGTTATGCACAATGGTTTGAACCATTTCTTCCAAAGACATAGAATTCAAATCTTGTGAGTATGGTCTTGAGGACTGACAATGCAAATAGTCAAGAGAATTACTTTGTGAAAAGTCCAAAGAATTGTCTGGCATTGAAGAATTAAAGTCTTGATATGAATCATGATGACTTTGATAATCGAACCATCCACCATTATAATAGTTATAATCAACGTTATATCCATATTATGGTTGTAATGGTTGTTGAAAAATATTCATTTGAGTGGAATAGTCATAAGATGATAAATTTGAGCAATTGTTAGCTTGGTGTTCCATATTAAACTGATCCCCATATGGCTTATGATTCATATTATTGTTCATTTCTTCAATCAGTGTGGCAATTTCATTTAACGTTTGAGAATAAAAATTATCGTATGATTGATAATTCATCATACCATATGATTGATAGTTATAAGACATTGTAAAAATCAATTTAAAAATTCAACAATCTCACCAAAAATGCTTTGAAAACATTTTTTTGTTTTGAAATTGATTTTTGTTGTTTTTTGTTGTTTTGTTTGTTTTTGTTTGGTGTTTCTTTTTTTTTTTTTTAAACTAGAATAGAAAGTTGTTAAGTTAAGTTTGGTCGATTTGACACTAGTTACCAACGTTTCCTCGGCAACGGCGCCAAAATTTGGTGCATGCCATCGTAAACACGTCAAATTTATATTTAAGAGCGCCTACTTCACTCTATAAATATGGAGTTAAATATAGTAGTGGAAGTAGGGGTCGATCCCACAGAGAAGGTTAACTTGATCA
>JAOVYX010015656.1:0-56603 GCA_035668315.1 Drosera spatulata | reverse complement strand
GCTCGAGATAGCTGGTTTTCTGATGGTTGCTCGCGATGGGGTGATCTGAATGCTGTAAAACCTGGTCCTCAAGCGAAGAAGTTGGCAGAGACTATGTCAAACCTTCTTGATGACTGGATTTCTCAGACAACCCAGTGCACATGAATGGCGACATGAACGTTGCAAATGTGGAGCATTGTCTTTTGAGCTGGTTTACAACGCTATCACAGATAATGTGCAGGCTTGATGACGGATGATCCATTTACTCGTGGATTTTTTATCCCTTGCAGCAAGATAGTTCACTATCGCGTCTCAGCGGTCTCCCATTTTTGTGTTTCTTGAAGAGCCTCTCTAGTCAGCATAATGGCGCCTGTTCTCTGGCTGTAACTTCGTGAGACAACATAGCTTCTTCTGCCTTGTAATAATTCATATGTTTCTTGTTGTATTTTTTTGTATGTCTATCAACCGAAGTCATCGAGATATGAACATAGTTCTGATTCTTTCATTTTTACTTGGTCGAATACTGTAATTGGTATCATGGCATTAGGGAAGATCTATTTCAAATGTAATTAAGTTTTATGTCAATGCCATTGTCACTCATCAGTAGTTCATGTTAATCTCGTACTGTTGCATCCTGAAAATGGTCTGGGTCACCTTGGGTTCATTTAACCTGTGCAATGGCGAACAAATAGGCTCGAAGTTACCGTGGTATTTGGCCATAGTCTTCGAAATTTTGGCAGAGATTGAGCTTATGGAATCATCCTCGACGAGGGCTTATTTCATTCATAGTTTTATAGTTATGCATGTCATTTGTAGGTTTTTTTTATGTATTGGTTTTCCAAATTGGTATCGAATTAACAAGCATAAATCATCACATATTTCATGTTTTTTTTTTACCGGAATAACAACATTATATGATAAGACATGTTAAACTATAAAAAGATTGTTGGGTCTCCTGTTCCGATCCTATCTTGATGATAAAATAGATTACTCAACATCTCTTTCCAAAGAAAACATCTAAATCTAATTAGTTGTCAAATTAGACAAGAACCTTCCAAAGGAAAAACAATAACCATTGTTTAGAAACCAAGACAACGCGTTACAAACAAAGCCCAACACGGTTTTGCTTACGTATCTAACAATTACTCGTAATCATTATCCATCCATGTTCCATCATTGGCCCCACCATCAAATCCCATAGAAATTTTTGCATATAAAGCAACTCAAAATCAAAACTATCTCCCGTGATAATCACATTACAAAGTTTGTTTCACTTTCCATTTTGAGAAACTTGATCACATCCCAAAAAAACAAAATGAACTCTGTCATGTCCATCTCGTCCTGTCGCGCTCTTCCTGCTTTGCCGGCATTTTCGAACGGGTCATATGGATCAAGACCTCTGCTTACAACGAGAAAAGTGTTCGCGATGAGGAGAGATCAATCCAATGACCGTGAGTTTGATTACAACGGGCGTCTCGTTGACGAGAACATGATCGTCCTGAGGATGAGGATTCGCGAGATGAGAATGGTCGAGGAGAGGGAGCTGGCACGTAAGGATTGGATGAGGTGGGAGAAGGCATGGTATGGTGAATATGCCGCCCTTGTATGTGTAGTGATGGGGATGGTGCAGTCCAAGATCATGAACGTTAGGCCTAGCGTTGGAATTGGGATGGCGGCTTTGGTCACATTGGGTGTGCCAACTTATGCTGTCATCATGTTGTTGCAACTGTTGAGCTCCGTACATGTTGGATAGTTATAGTATGATTGATTTGTTCTATGTGAACTTTTCTTTGAAAAGATCAGGCGCCATTGGTTCTTTGTACATGAAGTGTTAGATTATTTGTCATAAACAATGAATATGATGTTTTTTTTCTTTTTAATGCAAAAGACAGTTTCTTGAATGCATCCCCGGACACTGACAAGGCGCCCCCTCACCAACATCGGTTAAACCTTTGACCGAAGTCAACGGACGTGGTCAACCTGAATTAAAAGAAAATCGAGTTGAGCATCATTAGACTAACCCAGATTGGTTAACATGGTCCTCGATTGTTTCTTTTTCTGATGTCCACAAATCTTCGAGCCTTTGGTAAAAACCCTCTAACCCATCACAAATGCCATAACCAATACCAAATCCGCAACCATCTTGATCAAACAGACAATGGAATCAGCACTTAATGTAAGATTAATTAAAAGCCCTACTCATTGAATCAGCAGTTAGGCTTACTGGAACAGCTGATCAATAAACAGACTATGCCTACTAATATCAAACACGCATCCACATGGCGACACGAAACATGTCGTTTCTTATTGAAGAATGAAGGGTGCACTGCAATTCGAATGCTGATCAAATGGTTGCATATGAATACTGTCACCATGATCAACCTTGCTACTATCCAAGTGGCTTTGTCAAGGCGGCAATTTTTCCAAAATAAATCATTCATAACATGCTAATGCAAAATGCATTTGACTACAAGACGAATGTAACAATATCAAATGGAACGGCCAACGCCGTTGGAAATGGATGGCACATAATGGGAAGTCCCGAGCAGAGCATCTGCATGTTCCTGCAACACCTTCCATGCTCCAATCATATGCCTCTCTTCAGTCAAAGGCGCTCCAACAGCTAAACATAACACATACTTCACGGACAGGACCTGCATGGCAAAGCATAACTGCTAAGATATACATTTAGTGGGTCTTCTTCGAGCTTTTGATAGGGTTGGTTCCTCGATGTGACATTAGAGCAGGCTGTGTGATCTCTGCCTCCCCCATTTATTGTCAGGTTTATTTATGTGGAACCTTATATGACACTTGGTATGTGATGAGGTAGTGCTGTCCACACTTCATGCGAGTGTTAAAGATATATATTTGGTGGACCTTATATCATCCGTTCGGACTTTTGGTAAAGTTGATTCTACAACAACAACCATATCAACACTTGAACCAGTTCAACTCAGCATCGGCAATATATACTCCTTGCTGAATTACTCCAGCACCAGTCACTTCAAGATGTTCACGATGGAAACACAAATTATTGGTTTCTACAATCCCCATCACCGTTTCCCAGTATCAGTTCGAGCACAAGGTTACCTCAAATCGTGAGTCTTGGCGAACAAGTTCTTCAAATAGTTTAGCCAAGGAGAGATGATTTCGTTAAGTAAGATTGCAGTCCTTCCAGGCCATATAACCGCATTACCATCCATAGCTTCAGTGATCTGCATATAAACCCATTGTAAATGTGACCTATACACCCGCATATAAGATACCTCTTAGTAGACAGCCTCGTTATTCAATCCCTAGAAGAATTATCGACTTGAATAATTGTAGGATATGAAAAAGGATGAGGGGCAGCATAACTAGAATATCAGCCGAATTATAAAGATAGGTTGTTGGACCATAATTTTCCTAACAAGTAAATGGTAAAATCGTCTTAGGCTGCTCTGCTGAAACATGGAAGATATTATCACACCCATTTCTTTCATTGGCGGTTCAACATATAGCACAGCACCAGGATTCCAAAACCAAGAGCACGTTAGCACAATCATAAACCTAGAAGGAACATGAAATTCGCTAGTTGTTCGAAACGTTCAAGACAAACCAGAATCGACGCCCAAGGGGATTTTCCAGTCCTTGTAATCAACAACCAATTTTGCCTCAGAGGCCTGTAATAAATTCACATTTGGATAGACCAAGATCAAAGATTGCAAAACCAATAGAACTGCAAACCAAGCTGATTGTTTTGTACAGGGATCCACAGTAAACCTGGCGCTCTACGATTTCATCAGTCACAGTATATTATTGAATTGAAGGTCAAGATTGACTCGTCTGCAGAGACTCTGCAGAAAGGGAATCCCTCTATTGTAAAGACTGTGCAGAGAAGGAACCTCTCTACTGTAAAAGACAAAACACGTATGAATATTATCCATATCTTAATTTTTTGTATTTTTTTTATCATTTATTATCACGTGTGAAGCCTACAAACACTATTTGATATTATTCATGTAGTGTTTAATACCGTTCGTGTGTAACCCGTTACTATTCATCATGTCGGGAGACTTTCTATTTCCCTTGGGTTATAAATCCGAGCCCTTTTCCGTTGTATTGTACATGTCACATTTTGCAATAATAAGGAAGAGTAGAGGAGGCATAAAAGGAGAAGAAGACAATGAGGTGCTTCGATCCTTTTTCCGATTCATTTAGTGATCTGATTTCATTTTCATTTTATAACATTATCGAAATCCTTAGGATCTTTTACGCATGATATCATCAAATCGTTTTTATATTGTCTTTCTTTTTCTCGTCCACAGTAGAATCACTAAGCTGCCCCTAGCCTCATGTTTCATATGGGCATCATCGAGACTACGTGGGACAAAACTCTTGTGCAATCTCTGCACAACTCTCTTGTTTTGTATGTAAACACTCAGGCCACATAATAAAAAGTATTTTTTTCTTCTAAAATAATTATAACAGGTTAACTTTACAGATTTATCGAAATAAAATTTGATTCGTATCGTAAAATGATTATATATTATTTTTTGAAAAATTATCGTAAAATATTAATGATAATTTAAGTTATATACTATAATCTTAAGACGTAAAACGAAATTTCTCAAAATACGTGTTAAATAATATAAAAAATAAAAATATTATAATTATTTTGAAATGAAAAAAATAACAAAAACATGCTCATATAATCTTGATGAATGTAGCATGTGAGGGGACGTTTGAGATTAATAAAATCACTTTATGAAAAATAAGGATAAGATCATATATCATCCTATTAGAACATATAATTCAAATTATCTATAATATTTGATGATCAATTTGAAGTAACAAATGTCCTATCACCCATGACTGAAGTTAATCTTTATCTCAATAAATTCTTTTTACGAGTTTTAGTACAACTGATGTAACATTATTTTCGATCTCATTATTTGTAGCCCATTTTTATTCTAGTTCATCATCATTATTGTATTTTTTTTGTTTTAAAATTATTATAATATTTTGATCTCTTATGCGTGTTAATATAAAGTTTGACACATGTATAACGACGATCAAACATATTTCGTTCAAAAAAATATTATGTTTGATTTTTTTTTTATTCAACATGTATTTTGAGAAATTTTGTTTTTCATCTCAATGACGCAAGAAAATTACTTTACCAATGTCAAATTAAAACACATAATTTAAAATATCTTAATATTTTATAATAATTTTTTTAAAAATAATATTTGATTGTTTCGCACCTCAAGTGAAAATATTACCCTCTCTCATAATCGATCCAACGTCACTCAAACGAATCTAATCCGACGGCTGACAAGCGCAGGTCCACCACAGTACCGTGCACTTCCCTCTCCCCAATTCATTTCTCCCGTCACAGCACAGTTCAACTACGCCGGCCCGTTCTCTTCTCCACTCTCCTCTCTCCTCACTCGCCGTCCCAATTCTCCGATCTCCGGCGAGTCTTCGGAACCCTAATATTCCACCTTCGATTGATCTCATTTTCTCTATCTCGATTCTTGTGCGTTTTTGTGACGGCCGAATTCGCCGGCCCGTTGTTGAGGTCTTGGTTGAATTTCTTTGCTGCTTGATTTTGAAGTGTGGAAATCTTGGTGTCATGTGTGGTTTTTGGCATTGCATGTTCGTTTTGGGTTGATTGTTGGGTGTTTTTTATGGTGGAATTTGGGTGTCATTGTGGAGAGAAGTGTGTGCCTGTGCCATTGCTTCTCGTGTAGGGTTTATTGTTTGTTGTGGTTCGTATTCGGAGGGTTTTGATGGTCGAGGGGATCAATGTTGGTTGATTTGTGTTTGCTGTTGTTTGTTTACGCTGAAAGTCTTTGTAGGAATGGGTAGAGACTCGGTTTTTCTGGTAGGGTTTAGGATGAGTTGTTTAGCGTTGAGTTTGTTATGAGAGTTGGGCCGTGTTAGATAATTAGTTGCGGTTTATGTCTTCAAGTATGAGTTTTGAGGCAAGGGTATAGTTTCTGCGCTTCTAATTGACAGCCAATGGGGCGGAATAGATATTCAGGTTGTTATAAAGTCTAGGGATAGATGCTTTGTTTGTTGTGATTGTGACGTATCTAGGAAGCTGCAAAAGTTTTCTAAGTATCAAACTCCACACTGCAGTTTTTGTTTTGAGCGATGTAGTTGTTCCTTGAATCCTGTATTGTTTGCCACAGAATTGTAATATGGTGTTATTAATGGACATTATGTTTTCGGATCTTGTGTGTCAGTATACTAGTATCAAACTCCACGCTGCAGCCTATGTTCATTGTTGAGAACTATACTAGTAGATGCTTCATGCTTCTCCTGGATGCTCAAATGTGATAGTTGTATCATGTATGCCTTAGGATAAATATTGGTGATTGGAGATGGGGACTAAAGGGGAGAGGAAGGAGAGAGTTTATGCGGCATTTCGTGCCATGAAAGATATTGGAATTCCTGAAGAGAAGACAAAGCAAGTGCTGAAGAAACTTCTGAAGTTGTATGATAGAAACTGGGAGATAATAGAAGCAGAAAACTACAGACTCTTGGCAGATGCAATTTTCGATGATGACGATGATTCCCAAGTTAGTACCTTTTTCTTTCATTTTTTCCCTCTTTCATTATGCTTTTTTTTTTTTTTTTTAATTCATCACCTTTTGTTTTCCTTTAGGTTGAAGGGAGAAAGATGACATTCGATAACATGAACGTATGCTGTATTTTAAGGTGTCTTAATAATATTAAGCCCTATAATTGACATGGTATTTAATTCTATCGATCAGCCAAGAGAAACTTTGGAGGAAGAAGATGAGCCCCAAGAAGAGCCTGAACATCCACTCAAAAGAACGCATTTAAAACAACAAGATGGTGTTTCAGACCCATATTCTGATGAAACATCATCGAAGAAGGCTAAATTTCAGCATGATGGTGGGCCTGAAGTACAGAACCAGACGGTTCAAGACAGAATTAGGTCACCTGGTTCAAGTGTTTGGAATGGAAGTTCAGAGCCTCTTTCTCCAACTCCTTCTCTCAAAAATAAAGGAAAGCAGCCACTCACACAAGAGGCTTCTAGTCTCAACAAGGTGACAGCTGGAAGGGCATCTGGCGCATTGCAAATTAAAGAGCCTAGGGTGGAGCATACTGTTTCTTCTACCAATGCATTGATCATACCCAAAAACGAACCAGTCACAGATGACATGCCACTTGCGGTAGTCCATCCAGGTATCCTATGATTTTTGTTGGATTCTTAGGGCTTGTTTGGTAGCGTTGCTCATACCTGTGAAAACAAGAACCAAATAACATAGTTATCAAAAAAAAGAAAAAAGAAAAGAAAGAAGAAAGAAGAACCAATAACATAAATCGGAAATCAGCAACGCAAACAAAAAACACTTCATAAAATAAAATGATTTTTTTAAAAAAAGTAATCTTGAATAAATTACACTAAAGTCCATTCTTGATGGGTTTTCATTTTTTTTCACTCCGGTTTCATCCGATTGGCAAATAGAAAACAATACCAAACACTTTGTGTCATTAGCTAGTGAAATGAAAAGAAAAAATATGAACGTTATGGAACAGGGCCTTGGAAAGTGGTGGAATCTTAAAGGCATATGTCCTTTTCGTTTGAATCTCTCAATCATATTTCTTCTGCTGCTTTGTACAAAACTTTGTATCCTTTCTTCCTGTTATTGCTTTTGTATGTTATCCTTTTGCATTTCAGGAGAGGGGTGTTGGAGATAGGATATGGATCGGTTATGTATGACTGAATTGTTAGTTTTATTTTTTATTTATTTTTTTGGTTTCTCTCTTGCAGAATCTCAGGGAGGCATTCCACCAAACGGTAATGGTTCCCTTCGTAGACTATGTAGGGGATCTGAATCATCAAGATCTGCAAATAAGGTACCCGACTATGTTGGAAGTGAAACTACGTCTGCTGAAGTTCAAAGGAACTTGAAAGAATCTGATATCTCTCGGATTTCTTCAACAACTTTAGAAGTCGCTTCCTCTGCAAGTGGGGAGGCCAAACTATATTTGAGCTGCAACTTTGTGCCCAAACAATCTAACTTCAGAGCACCATGCCTGGATGATGTTATGAAGTATGTGCAGGACAAATGTCTACGGTCATATAAAATTGTTGACCGAAGTTTTTCTCTGGAAAAACTGATGAGAGACTTCTGTGAGTCGTTCTTGGAACTGGGAACCAATGTGAGTAACGACTTTCAAGAAGAACCTCTTAATGTAACACCAGTGGGCAACGAGTTGATAACATCTGATCCAGTACATGCTGTAGGTCCTTGTGACAATGGAGGAACTGAGGCTACATCTGTTTTAGATGGTTTTGTCAATGGTAAATGCTCTGACAACATCGCTGTTACTAATCTTCCAAGTCTACCATCACCATTGCCTTATCCCGAAAATGGTTTGACTTCCAATGCGGAAGATGTTGATAATGGGCATGTCGAAGAGGATTTGAGCACCTTGATGGATAAAAATGAGCATAGTTTAGTGGTTATTGGTCAACGCCCGCTTAGTCCTGATGATATAAGGCGCCTTCATGATGTTGATGACGTCACGAGGGGTGAGGAGAAAGTGAAAGTACCTTTGCTGCTTGATTCCAATACCGAGTTATTACCTTCCTTTCACTACATTTCACAGAATGTTGTTGCTCAAGATGCTAATGTGAATATATCCCTTGCCCAAATTGGGGAGGAAGATTGCTGTCCAACATGCTGTGGTGATTGTTTGCCATCGGCGATGCCATGTGCATGCACTTGTCGAAATGGGGGAGAATTCACTTATACATCAGATGGTGTTTTGAAAGATGAATGCTTAGAGGAGTGTATAGCTACAATCAGGAACCCACAAAAACAGAAACTCCATCATTGCGAGCAATGTCCACTAGAAAGGCTGAGGAGTGAAGATATGTCGGAACCATGCAGAGGTCATCTAGAGAGGAAGTTTATCAAGGAATGCTGGAGTAAGTGTGGTTGCAGCAAACATTGTGCGAATCGCGTGGTACAGCGTGGCGTAAAATCCAAGTTGCAGGTGAAATATGTTGCAAATGCTCAATTTCAGTTTCCTATGTCTTTTTTTTTTTTTTTTTTTTTCTTGCCTTACCTGCAAGTGGTTATAGATTAAATTTTGTAAATGCGATGGTAATAGCTACCATAGATTCATTTGAAAACTGAAATTCAAATGTAGGTGTTCTTGACCCCAGAAGGAAAAGGTTGGGGACTGAGGACTCTCGAGGATCTTCCCAAAGGAGCATTTGTATGTGAATTTGTTGGAGAAATATTAACTATTTTAGAGCTCCATCAGAGAAATTTGAGGAAAGGCAATGCCAAGCATTCTTATGCTGTGTTACTTGATGCTGATTGGGGCTCCAGAGAAATGAAGGATGAACAAGCTCTATGTTTGGATGCTACATCCTATGGAAATGTTGCAAGGTTTATCAATCATAGGTATGTTACTACGGGTTTTTCTCATCCTGCAGTTTCTGCTCGGTATTTTCCTGCTCTATGTTATTTTCCCGACCTTTCTGCTTTATTTTTGTGTCTTGACTTGGAAGTTGGTTTCTCATGTATGCTAGTCGAAAGTCTGTTGCATGGTCTTGGAAGTAACTATTTGCTTTGGATGTGTCCATTGTGCCACATTATTTTGCTCTTCTGGCTTTTCAATCAAGGTCTATGACATTCAGCTTCCTGTGGCTCCATTTGCATAGTAGTTATTACTCCTCAATCACCTTAATGGTTGTCAGTGAACAAGTAATTAAGTAGGGGTTTTTTTTTTCCAGATGCTTGGATGCGAACTTGGTTAATATACCAGTCGAAGTGGATTCAACAAACCACCAATACTACCGTGTATGGACCCTCGCATAAAAACTCTTAGATTTCGTGTATTTGATTTTCAATTTTTCAGTTGATGTCTGGTGACCCATTGTATTGTTTGGGATGTCTTGATGCAGGTGGCATTTTTCACTGCAAGAAAAGTTGATGCCTTGGAAGAATTAACCTGGGTATGTGGTGTTCTTATCTTAATTGTGAATTTTCTTTAAGTAATTGATGCTTACCAAATCTTCCTGCACGTTGGGAAATCTCTTTCGATGGTGAATTGCCTCATTTATTACTATTTACCGGTAAGAGAGTTTATACGTTAACAATTAATACAATGAGCCATCTGCAGATTGCTTGAGGGTTTGATCGAGTTGGTTCTTTGACACAAAATCATGGCAAGTAGCTTCATGTAGTTTGTCTGACAGTCCTGATTATTGTGGTTATATACTTTTGCTTCAGTAACTTTTTTTCATTTGTGTCTTTTGGTATCTATTGCTGTTTTAAACATTCTTTTTAATTTTTATGGAATGATAATCGAGCATCGTCCTCTATCATTCAACGACTTTTTATGGGCATTTCCATAGGCTGAGTGGGTTGCTCTATAGCGTATTGTGATCCTTGGTGAAAGTGTCTTCATAAAAGTACTCGTTGTTTGGTCCATGTTTGACCTCCTGCAGAATTACAGCAGCTGTCTTTTTTTCTTTTTCTTTTTTTTTCTCGGAGACGTTTGGATTCTCTTTAATTTTCTCATAAAGCAGCTGTCTTTTGGTATCGACAGGATTATGGAGTTGATTTTGAAGACCCTGATCATTTTTTGAAGGCTTTCAATTGTCTTTGTGGCAGCAGCTTTTGCCGGAGTATAAAGCGCTCAAGCAGTATGTATACTTTTCACTGCATGCGCTTATAGTTCTTCGGCATACATTTGCTTAATACATTGAATAGAAGGTTTGAAGAATCACTCTTGGTTGTGCCTGTGGGCTTGTGTGCTGGTATCTTTTAGTGCGGCTATTAAAAAAATCATGTTAAAGCAACGAAAAAAGTGGTAAGCACCGGATTTCGCACAACGTGACTTGTTTCAGGAAACTAGATAGCTCACCTTGCTTTAAAACTCTTACGAAGATGATGAGAATGAAATTGCCACTTGCTTGAAAATTCTGTCTGAGATAGTTACCATGTTCCGTTTGGTCGCTTCAGTGTTGTGTACTACTGTTCCTGCTTCTGTATGATGCCTGTTGCTTTTATGGTCATTTCATCTGCTAATTGGCATGACTTTTGTTTTAAATTGTCTGGCATCTGCTTGTGCAGGAACACGATCAGCTTCGGTTCCGCAATGAAGAAGTTTCTTGGACCAAGTAGGCTGCTGCTTCAGTAGTATTCAAAATAATAGTGATTCGGATGATTGAACTAACAACCGTTGGTCGGACCTCGTGGTCATCGTAGCGAATCATTGTGCTGGACAAGCTGTTTTAAGGCGGATCCATATCTGGATCTTCTCGCCTGTTTTGCGTTTGGTTAGGAGTAGAACATTTTCTTACCGAACTTGAATGGTAGCAGTAGACTTCGGTATTCATGTTGTTTCTCTCATGGCCTTCTTGCGCCCGTTTGTTGTAGTTCTTAAAAGGGGATCCGGACCAGCTACTAACGCCTAGGCAGTAGAATTTAGGCGGATGGCAAGATCAGATGGATGTCGTGGTGGTTTATTTTTTGTATCCCTGGTATGAACATTTTATGAGATAATGCAACACAAAAATGAAAATGAGGTGGCTCATTTCCAGAATTTCTTGGGAGGTGGAATTTTTTTTTTTCATTTAAAAAATCTGAATTTTCTTTTAATGCTATTAAGGAAATATCAACATTAAAAAAAATTAATAGAAATAATCCTATAAAAAATTATATTTACAGAAAATTATCTTAAAACTATAATTTTTTAATAAATATTATAAAAATATACATGCGAAAAAATAATTCCTCAAACATACAATTTTTAATTCATCTCTTCCGTCATTCTTTCCTTCTCACATTCCATCTCCAAGCAATCCCGCCTCCATCGTCGGCCACTGTCCTCGTTGCTATCCTTCTCTCCCCTGTTCGTTGCCTTTCTCTCTCCTTATTCATCGTCGTCCGAACCACCAACGTCGTTGCTCCCCTTGCCTTACCATCTCTGACCACCACCAGAGTCGACCGCTCCCCCCGTGTTGTTTACATCGTCGTTATTGACCCGTCTTGGATCCTCGCTCACCCGATCGAACCGGAGCCTCATAAGGCTTCGATGACGAAGCTGTTTGTGATGCATTGAAGGAGGCTGTGGCTGCGAATGTAGTTCATGATCCTCGGATATCCTCCACGATGGAGGAGCAGGGGATGTTGAATGGGATTACTCTAGTGTCCGAAAGCTCTTCCTCGGGGATGAATGAGATTTGTGAAGATAAGGGTGAGGCAGTGATGGTGGTGGAGAGGATGGGACGAAGGCAACAGCTATGAAGGTGGAGGAGGAGAAGGGAGAGGTGATTAGGGAGAAATGTGACGATGGTGGTGGCGGTGGTGATGGAGAAGAGGGGAAGGAGGCGGTGTGGTGTTTGGGGTTGCTAGCAGTTTTTGGGATGACGGTGATGGATTATGGACTTTCATTGATTAATCATAAGGATGTGCAACTGCCGTTCTGTGTTGGAAAACTGACGTTCTGTGTTGGGAAACTGACGCTTTGTGTTGAAAAACTGGTGCTCTATTTCTGGAAAAAAAACAGAGCGCCTGAGTAAAGTAACGCTCTGTTTCGAAACAAAGCACCCGAGTAAAGTGACGCTCTATTTCTTCTTCCTTCAGGAGCTTTGTTTTTTTTTTTTTCTTCAAGCGCTATGTGCTATAATATAGGCGCTCTGTGCTACAATACAGGCGCTCTATTTTGGGATTCCGAAGAGATAGTCAGATTCCGACAACGTCTCCAACGGGTGGCCACAGGCGCTCTATTCCGGCAACGTCTACAGTATAGATGTTTGTCTTGGGATTTCGACGAGTTGGCCAGATTCCGACAACGTCTCCGACGAGGTGGTCGGATTCTGACAAGAGTCCGACGACGGTGGTCGGATTCCGGCAAGAGTCCGACGACGGTTAGATGATATGAGGGGATGGGGTAGGGGTGAGAATAGGTTTAGAAATTTAAATGAGATGGATGGATTGTGTGTTTTTGAATTTAGATTCCTTATCTTTTTGATATTTTTTTCAAATTTTTATAGTTTTGGATAAAAACTCCTATTATAACAATATTATTTAATGGATGACTGCCAAAACATTTCATATGTCTTATTCAATTTATGTGTTCTCTTTATGTATGGATTTGTCATTATGGTGAAAAAATGACATTGTCATTCTTGTTGTCAATTTAATACATAATTTGACAAAGACAAAGTTTACCTAATGAAATGCATGTCCACCAAAACAAATCATCTATAAAACACTTGTTATATTTTAACAAAAATAACATAGTTTACGTATCCATTGGACTTACTTTGATGTATCAAGATTCAAGTCATCAAATGCCATTTATTTCTTTTTCTTAACAAAGAAGCCTTGGCAAGGAACAGCTCTCGTTTCTTCTTTCCCATCCACATCACATGAAACAGGAAAACAACCATCCATCTTTTCACAGTTTCCACTCGGAGTACCTCTAACCCATTGAAGAAATCAATCAAACTCACAATACCCATCATCAAAATCCAACCTTTCATTTCATGGCATGAAAAAATGGGGAAAACCCCACAGAAACTGACCCAACTCCTATCAGTGATGATTCTGATGATTGTTGGTGTGATAATGGTGACACAGACGACATGGGTGAGTGGGCAAGAGTTCAAAGGAGACTACTCGAAGTTGTCGGGTATCATAATTCCAGGATTTGCTTCTACCCAGTTGAGGGCTTGGTCCATCCTTGACTGCCCTTTTTCTCCTCTTGATTTCAACCCTCTTGATTTGGTCTGGCTTGATACCACCAAGGTATTATTTTGATGGTCTTTATGGTTTCGTTTCACGGTATATCGATTGTAATCGAATGTAACGAATGAGTTGTTGATTATGGTTTGGTGGGTTCCGGCAGAGAAATGATGTGTATAGATTAGAATAGAACCAGTGTGATTAAGATTTGTTGTTGTTTTAGTGCTTGCGTCAGTGTATCTGTGTCTTTTGCTAATGTTTGTATGCTTGTTTGTGGTGTGCTATCTATGTCTTCATTCACTTGAATTGGGATGCTTGTATTGTTGTAGTAATAGTAGTGAATAAAGGGATGGAGAAACTGCTTGCATCCTGAGAAGATTGTTGATGGTTTGCGATTTAGCCTTGAATTCACTCCGGTAAATTCAGGGAAGTTTCATCAATAGGGAAGAGAGTTGGCGTCGGCAATTTGGTGTATAGAAGGATTAGGTGGTGCGCTTGAGATGAGAAAATGGCGCAGGAGACTTGAGGCAGGAGTTGCTTTAAACCCTCCTTGGGGTCCGTGTATTGGGAACTACATTATCCTATTAGAACTTGTGAAGTCCACATGATATATACTGCATGTATCATTTTGGGTATCAGATCCTGCTACTAGATCTCAGTTATTCTGACGTGAGGTTGGTATGGAGGAGGAGATTTATCTTCTGAATTCTGATGTGATCAATATCGATGTAGCTAGAAGTTTGATGAGGTTGAGGAGTGAGGATAGGTCTTCTTAAAAAGAATAATTGGGGTTTGGATGGTGGAAAGGCTATTTCTCATAAAAGCTTCCCAGCCTGCAGATAGTCTTCATGTTGGCAATATGATGTTTCCCAGCATCCTATTCGGGTCTTGTTGTATTTCTACAACATGATTTTTGGTTCGTTTGACATCTGGTACCTTTTCTTGTAAAGGTTGTACTACAAAATTTCATTTTCACTGCTTTGTTTGATGATTGTTTCTTTCACTTAGGTATATGGAGAAGAGATGCATCCTGTATCTTCAAGGCGTGGTCTAAGTTTTTTGTCTCATTCCTATGCAGCTTCTATCTGCTTTAAATTGCTGGCTTAAGTGCATGTTGTTGGACGCTTACAACCAAACAGATCATCCCGAATGCAAGTCAAGGCCCGATAGTGGTCTTTCTGCAATAACAGAGCTGGATCCGGGTTATATAACAGGTGCCCGAGACGCTGTTTCATGAACAAATTACCAACTCTCCTCCTCCTCCTTAGAAAATGAGTTTGGTCGTTGTGGTCCTTGATATAAGCATTGGGAGTTAAGAGGCATAGCTGAAATCTTTGATATAAGCATTGGGAGTTACTCTAAAATGATGTCGGTGAGGGTTGAATTTACCAGATTTTGGAAATTTATCTATAATTTGTGAAGTTTCTTTGTGTGAATTCAGGACCTCTGTCTTCTGTGTGGAAAGAGTGGGTTAAATGGTGCATTCAATTTGGTATAGAGGCCAATGCGATCATCGCTGTTCCTTATGACTGGAGACTGCCACCATCAAAGCTCGAGGAACGTGATCTTTATTTCCACAAATTAAAGTATGTATCTTGGCAAAGAAGCCTAATTTACTTTTCATAACTTGAGATTCCCGGGATGGGTGTCAATCAACATTTCTCTCTTATGTCGGTAACACTTGCAGAAATTAAGTGTTATAAGTTAAAGAGGGTTTCTATAGCTGCACCAAACCAGGTACTCAAGGATTTTAAGAATTGGGTGCAGACATGTGTTTTATTTTTGCTCATCTCCTCCCGCATTTAGAGACCGGAATCTTAAGTGGATTAATTAATGCAAAAGTGGACAACTTGATTATGGAAAGCTAAACTGCTTGTCCGGGCCACCGTTCACCATGTCATTGATGCCCCTTGGCAATGTGTGGAAGTCGGCTCATCCCATGCCCATTACATTTTACTGTTTCAGCCTTCGAATCTCTTTAGATCTCTGTCAGCTTTCCTGATCTCTATGGGTGATTCATGAGGTTTTCGTTCTTTCTGGATTTTTTTGTTGTTGCAGGCTGACTTTTGAAACTGCACGTAAGCTTCGTGGTGGCCCTTCATTAGTTTTTGCTCATTCACTTGGTAACAATGTCTTTAGATACTTCTTGGAGTGGTTAAGGCTCGAAATCGCTCCAAGGCATTATTTCCATTGGCTTGATGAGCACATTCATGCGTACTTCGCTGTTGGTATGCTTACTGAACTATTCCCATTTGTGGTTCACAGGTTATGATTCATAAATGTAATAACTGGTTCTGCTTCAGGAGCCCCTCTACTGGGTGCAGGTGATACACTCAAGGGAACACTTTCTGGATGCACTTTCGGCCTTCCAGTTTCTGAGGTTCGATTCACCCACTTTACCTTTGTACATCTATAAACTATACGTACATATTTTATATTGTAATTGTTCGGCTTGCTTCACTAACAAATAGCAATGCTTCATTATCTAAAGATATGTGAGCCTGTTGCAATCTTTGCCTGTGATGGTGAAATTATTTCAGGTTTGGATGCCAAACACTTGGATAAGTTAGATCATGCGAATGCCAAATTTGTTTGGTAACATTGGCAGAACGCTGCAGCAAACAAGGTTCCACGACTTAGGAACATAGAACATTAAGTTTTAGAAAATAGATAAGTGTCTCGAGACTTCTAAGTTCTAGGAAATATCTTAGAGACTCCGAAACAGCTGCCTAGCATTTTCCCTTTATCCTCAGACCTTTTTCCTCATGATAGATCTATTTTTTACCTGTCAATGTTCGAGGTCACCTCTTGGTTATGCCATTCCATCCATCTTGGCATCTCAGCTATTGATTATGAGTTATTCTTGGCCATGAAGAGAGCTTAGAATATTTTGTTTCACAAATTAATATTTTACACTAGTAATTCCACAATTTGTTTTCTTATAGACTATAGCTTCCAAGAGTGCCTTTGGTCATTTTGCCGCCTGTAATTTTCTTGGCGGGATTATTAATATATGTTGGATAATGGTAAAAGAGAATACATGTGACAAAGAAAGAGAACACTGTTACAGTTTAATCGCCTATACCATTACATTATGTTGAGGAATGTCGTGCACCTTACCTTGTCCTCTTGTCTTCCTAGTTTTCTATAGATTATGATTTTTTATTTTATTTTATTTTTTTTGTGGCTAGCAAGAGGTTTTTGTCTATTAATTGGGCATTAGATGGCTCTCCAGTTGCCTAGTTGGCTCTCCAGCATTGGTTTTAAACTGAGCTATTGAAATCTGAATAATTCTCGGGTATTCCACCGTTGCCACTTCTTTATATTTTAACTTGGTAGAATATCGTAATTTGCTTTTTCTGACTACAAATGCAGGAGTTTTCTTCCATATTGTGTCTAACATATTTCTTCTCTATAGAATGTTGTTTATTACGTTAAAAGCTACAACAATAGTTACTGAACATGCTATGTATCAGCAGGGAACGGCTCGTTTACTGTTCAATTCATTTGCTTCATCGCTGTGGATGATGCCATTTTCGAAGTATTGCAGGGGGGATAACAAGTACTGGAACATTGATGAGAAGCATAGAGATGTTCATCGCACATATCGGTGTGATGAAAAAGAATTTAAGTCAAACTACTCAGGGTGGCCAACAAACATAATCCACATCGACATACCATCTGTGACTTGTAAGAATATGGATATGAACTCTTTGTTTCTTTTTTTTTCTTTTTTTTTATTAGAGTTTTATGCTTTTAGTTTTGGGGTTATCTTAACGGGACTTCTCCATTTCAATCTAGCGGGTGAAAATGGTGCCTACCCTTCCGTCACTGACTTAGGACAGTTGAAACCTAGCATGGAGTGCGGTCTGTCCACTCAGCTGTCCTTCTCTGCTCGTGAAATATCAGATGGGACTTTTTTCAAAGCAATCGAGGACTATGACCCGGATAGCAAAAGAATCTTGCATCATCTACAGAAGTATGAATTGCTTAAAGTGTTGTTTTTTTTTTTTTCCCTTTCCATTTGTTGTTACTTGTGGTTATATCCTATGGTTCAATGAATATTGGATTGTTGTTTGATTTTTACCTTAAGTCTTCTTTAACCGTTATTCTAGTCTGGGAAGTCTTCGCATCCGACTATGTGGTTCTTGGGAAATGGGGAGTTGAAGAGTTTTGATGATTTCTGTTATGATCCACAATGGACCTTCTACCATAAGTTCAGATTTTTGGTAGAATTGATTTCTTAACACGGTATCAGAACGGGTGTTATAGTGAGATCACGAGTTCGAATTTTGCAACTCTCACATGTTGTTTTGTGTTTGTGGTATTTGTGTGGCACTTGGTTTGTGTTGGGTTAGTGTACTGTCCACGCAAAGCCCACTTGCTTTGACATGAGGGGGAGTGTTGGGAAACAAACAATATAATGGGCTTGTTACCATCTGCTAGGACTATTGGTAGAACTGGTTTCTCGACAATTTCAAAGCTAGAGAGTTGATTAAAGCCGTCATACATTCTTTCAGTCATCAATTGCAAGTTTGCGTATGTTTGCCAATGTACATATTTGTGGAACAGAGGCTATTTCTGATACATATGTGTTGAATGCTGGATTGGTAGAAACCCATAATTTGAGATGGCACCATTTAGTACACCAAACATTTTGCTTCACCCATGCTACACTGGAGTAAGTGTCATTGAATCTAAATCACTGGTTCTCATACCGGCCTCCATAATTCTATTTTTTCAGGTCATATCATGATGATCCAGTGCTGAACCCACTAACACCATGGGACAGACCGCCCCTGAAAAATGTCTTTTGCATTTATGGAATAGATTTGAAAACAGAGGTATCTGTATTTATTCTTCGTCTGCTGTGCTTCTTGATAGACAATTTCACATTCTATGATCAAAAGCATTTGTCTTTTTCACTCCGTACTCTCCAACTTTGTTTGTCCGAAGTGATTGATTGATGTTAAATCATGGCCAAATGTATTTGTTATAGCTAGATCTCCCTCTCAATTTGCTTTTCTGGCTTGTTCGCCTTTGATAATTTTCTAACAACAAATTACATTTAAAAAAACCTGGGTTTCTGTTTAGTGCATTTCAGCTTGACACTTGCCCAATTTTAAGTGAACTGTTTCTTCCCCCCTAAACCATTCTAGATGTTTTCACTACGAACTCTATAGATTCCAATACTATCATTACCTTATAAACATGTTTTGATGAATGACAGCTCTGGCATTGGCAATTCCCAAACAGGTTGGATATTATTTTGCCCCAAGCGGAAAGCCGTATCCTGATAACTGGATCATAACTGATATCACTTATGAGATGGAGGGTTCCTTATATTCAAGGTAAAGACATCTTGAATGCTTTAACGGAGCCAATTCTATTTGATATGGCATCTTGGGCTTTTAATAGGAAAGCATTAGAAATTGTTTGGAAAAGGGAAAAGGAAAGCGCCAATATTCTGCATCCGCCTCTGAAGATCCTGCAGTAGAGGTAGTGAATGATGATCAAATTGATTTTGCAGATCTGGGGATTTGGTTGAAGGAAACCCTGGAGTTGCAAGTGGAGATGAGACGGTATCCTCTGATGCTGTACTAGCTTGATTTTATACTTGATGCTACTGGTTATATTCTAACATGAGCTAATGGAAGAATTACTTACGAGCAGGTACCGTATCATTCACTCTCTTGGTGCAAAAGTTGGCTTGGACCCAAAGTTAATATTACCAGAACTCCTCAGGTAGTTATGGCTGATTTGATTAGCTTTTTTTTTTTCCTGATTTTCTTTATTCAAGCTTTACAATCAATGCTTATTAAGCGTCGAAGCATCATGGATACAAATAAATTTTTCTGGGTGTATGCGCATTGTTCTTCTTGGGATACTAATATTATTGTGAGCTTAATAATTTCTATCATAAGCTTGAGTTTTTAGAGTTGATCCTTAATATGAAATCATATCATGTGTCACTTGTGAACTATGATCATGAGATTGAATCCTACAAACCTCCAGTTCCTTGTGTTCGAGTGCCATGTTCGTTCGGCACGGGGCATTGCTTCAGGCCCATGTGGATTTTCATGAAGAGGAGTGTTTAGATACAAATGAAATTCTAGGCTATATAATGTCTCATGTTTGAGTTTCTGATAGAGTTGGTTTCTCAATAATTTTGGATGTACTTTTTCTTTGGCTTGGTTATATTAGTCAGAGCATGATGGATCAGATGTGCAAGTGGAGCTGAACGTAATACATCCTCGTGTCGCAGACATAGCCCCCAATATGAATAGGGAACCTAAAGTCAGGTACATTACATATTATGAAGATTCTGAAAGTACTCCAGGAAGGAGAACGGCTGTCTGGGAGCTTGATAAAGGTACTTTGAATCATATTCGCCGTCTTTTTAGTTAGTAGTTACTATTCCATAATTTTTTGTTGCTCGCCATATTTTTCATTAATCCAGAAAGGATCATAACGCTATAGTCCATTGTTCCCAAGTCTTAAGGCTTGAAGAACAGCTGATGTATCGCTTGTAACCCATGTTTCTATCAGATGCTCTACAGCTCATCTAGACCTGGTTTAAAACTTGTAAAGTGTGGCTTTTGTAACTGGATCAAATGCATGGATTCTTCCTTCCCAGTTCCCACCATGGAATCATTATTTTATCTCATCGTTCCCCTGTCTCTTCGCCTCTGAAGGAACACAATCTATTCGCTGTTTGGAAAATCAATGAAAGACTGGCAAAGATAGACACTTGCCCTGTATTGGATGTTGTTGCAAGTGATTGCTGAAGAGTTGCTTGGTTGGATGAACACTTCACATAAAAATGTTTTGTTTTCTTCTTGTTGTTCAGTGAATCACAGGAACATCGTGAGATCACCAGCACTGATGCGGGAGCTGTGGCTGGAGATGTGGCACGATATTCATCCCAATGCAACAGCAAAGTTTGTTACTAAAGGTAATCACCGTTTTCCCCTTTCTTGTTGCTATTCTCGTGGCTTCGTTGTGCTATTCTTGTTGCTTCTTCGTGAAGGTCATTTATCATCTCTCATTTCTACATCTCCAACAGGTAGACGAGGACCTTTGAGAGATGATGATTGTTACTGGGACTATGCGAAAGCTCGATGTGCATGGGCTGATTACTGTGAATATAGGTAACTTAGGATCTTTTTTGTAACATACTTTTTAGTACTATTTTGCTTCGTCGCAATAATTGTTCCGTTGTTGTACAGATATGTTTTCGGGGATGTGCACTTGGGACAAAGCTGTAGGTTAAGAAATTCTTCGACTCACCTGCTACGTGATTACATATGATATGCCTGTAGGAAGTGTTGATCTGAAGAAGCAAACAGGGGAAGCTCATCATTTTTGCTTTATACAAGATGAGATATTCAGTCGCGACTCTGACCCGTACAAAAGTCAGTTTATGGGTCATTATTCACGTTGGTCATGAAATCATTAGTTAGACAACTATGGCTGAACATCGAATGTATTTAACATTGCCCTTTTCAGCCATTGTTATATGCAAATTTTCTACTTGACAAATTAATCAAGTTTGAAATAGACAATATACTTTGTTTCCACACTTGATATTGCAGATTCGGCAAACAAAGAAACAGAGACAGAAGATTAAAAAAGTGGTATTCAGTGTTTTATTTGGGATTTTAGTCTTTCTGCAGTATATCGAAGACCCTATTGGCCATGATAACCAGAATCGTTCCTCAATGCGCAGCTGTAAACCTGTTTTGTTGGCGTGATGACCATTGTATGGCGATACAGGTATCTATCTTTTCGCAGATCAGCACTTCGGACAAATCTGCAGGTTTAAGAAATTCATCATCTACCTCCTGCTAGGGGGTTTTATATGAGTCGTTGACAACTACATCACACAAACGGCTCAGAAAGCGAGTTTACGAGCCTATTGGCCATCTGTATATTAGCGCAACTAATTGCTTGTAATGTATGAAGGGGCTACCGTTGGTTTCCAAGGAAAAACAAACCATCAAACAAATAGACACAAAATGAAGACTTGTTAAAACCAAACTATATTTAGGACCTTGAATAGCAAATCCTTTCGATTTTCACTCTCTCCCTCATCCTGAATTTTCTACCCGCTCATGGTCTCTATTGAGGTAGGTTTATTAGCATCAAGGCATTTGCTTTGCGTTCTCTGATTAGCGAAAGTTTGGCATTAAAGCTACGCTAGCTTCCGCTAATTCGTCTTTTCTCTTCTTTGAAAGCCGTAGGCTATCCTTCATGATCATCAATAGATCCTGGCAGAACTTGCACGTTCATCTAAAAGCCTTTAGCTCCGTGTTATGATCGACGCTCAATGGTGTATAGGACACTTTTCATGTGCGATTCTCCTAAAAGTCGCGTAGAAGGCGGCAACTGATTTGTTTCTTGTAGCAATGAGCATCAAAATGAAGGGCCTGTTAAAAGGCCTAAGATACATTTCTCAGATATTCGGTATGAAATCCATCATTCTTTCCAGAAGATCACGTCATTATCATCATGATTGTCATTGTCATTGTCCATGATTTGTAGCGATTTCTCTAGCAAAATGTTGCATGTCTTCCTATGGAAACAACAAATGTGATGATGCATCAGAGCATATTGAGGATCCTCATATATGAATTCGAATGCTGGTTGTGTGACAGAAGAAGAGGAAGAGAAAGAAATGCAAATCGGATTACCTACGGATGTAAAGCACGTCGCTCATATAGGATGGGATGGTCCTGCTGTAAGCTCACCAAGTTGGGTATGATCGATTCCCTTCTCGAATGTTTTCAGCTCATGATTTACAAATCTCCAGATTCCCTTTTCTGATTAGAGGACATGTGATTGAATCTAAACTGGAATGATCGAATAATACATCACTAGTGGCCTAATGCAGATGAATGAGTTCAAATCACCCGAAGGAGCTACGCTGGGTAATCCAAGGGAAAGTGAGGATGTTAGAGGGGTCGCCGAAGGTAATTCCTGCACTTTCAGATATGCAACGAGATTGCTCTTACTATGCAACAGTAATGCCTCAAACTTCAAAGTTATTATCCTTTGTAAACTTAGGCTCCATTGCTCTCACACCGACTAGATGAATTTATGCTGCACGCGACAAACACAGGCTCGATGGGAAATGATCATGCTGAGTGGCCTTCACAGATGCAATCGTCAAATCTACCTGAACAATATTACTTAGAACCTAAAAAAAAAGTCGGATCTAAACACATTATTCGAGAGGCGCATATTTGCTTAGCCATAGTACCTCATGATGCAAATTTTATTTTATTCTGCTTTCGCCACAGACTCGTCCGCTAGAAGGAATGCTAGAGACTCTCAAGCAAGAGACTTACCAGCATTACCAAGGGCATCAAGAAGACAACCGTCGATAGACAGCACAGGATCAGACTCACCACTAGGAAGTCCATCATCCCAGAAATCTAAGGAACTCAAGCACCCTAGACGGCGCCACTCAGATAGTTCTCACAAGGAGTCCAAGGAAGGGACCCACGGCAGTAGGAGCTCGAGACACAAGGAAGTCTCGAGCCCACGTGGAGGCGAATCCTCCTCCCATAGCGTCCCTAACATACCGAAGAAATCTCGTAGGAAGAAATCAAAGGACGGTGAAGGGTCCGTGAGATCATCTAACAGATCGAAAGGTCACGGCTCCTCTACTCGTGGTGGGTCGTCACACGGGTCTGACGACGGATCGTCGAGGTCTTATACTAGTGAAATATTCGAAAGTTAAGGTCTGGCAACTCTTCACGAAGAGGAGGTGAAGGGATAAATACGTCTTATGAGTTTAGTGTTCTGTTAGAGGAGTGATTGGTTCCGGACTTCCTGTATGTGTTTTGCTTGAGCTATAACTTCTCCAAGTGAGATAAATTTATCACTCTCTTTTTCTTCAAGATCCATATAGTGTTCATTGAGTACTAGCCTAGGAGACTGTATTGTTGAAGTTCTTCCTTCTGATAACATTTGTGTAAAGCTTCTGCTGAGTTCGATCTGGCTTTGTATTGAATTATTACGAAAATCGCTTATGCCTTCAGCAATGTGAACCAGAATATCCGAATATATGAATGTGTCGTGTATTTACTCCCTTGCTCCACTGAAAGGAAGATCAATCATCCCTCCGCCACGTTTTCTTATGCTCTCGAGGAACGTCTCCTAATTCGAGCAAAAGCAATCCTCCTGTATATCGTTATGGGACTTATCCCTTCAGAAGTCAAAACTGTGTGTTGAAACATGCGTAACTAGTGTATCTCTTAGTCACCTCCAAGTGATCAAGTATCGACCTTAGATTACAACCAATAGCTCATAACAAACATAATTTCCAAGATACATCAGAGAACTATGATATTCTGTTGTACGTGCCTACTGTCATAGAAAGTCGGCACTTGCTGATAAACTAATTCGAGATCGATTCTCTTTCATTAGATTCTAATTGCTTTACGGATTAGGAGACCTCTGGTGGATTCTGGGTCTTTTCGCGTCCGTCTAAACAATATCTAACATCTAAGTTCTCCGGAACGATTTCCAGAACCTGTTCTCTCTAGTAACACCAACTCATCCAAGTTGTCCAACCCTTCCAAGCATTATAACCACATACTCCAAAATAGCTCAGTCTAGGCTTGTTAGCACAGAAGCAACGGTAATTATCAGCAATCTCATTGTATAGCAACCTGACAACAAGCAGCTCCTAGGTAGGTAAAACTCAGAAAGACAAACTTACTTTTTCTGTGTGTGTATATGTTTGGTATCAATCCATGGTTTTTCAATGTTTGTGTATACAAACAATAATATTAATTCCTCTGTCACACGCATAGCATAGCCCAAATAAAACAAACAAAAAACACAGCAATGAGCCAACAAAGCCTCAGTTGAATTGAGCCCCTACCTCTTCTTTTGCTAACACAAAAGTGAAGTGAACAATGCAAAAATGCACAAGCCACCCATCTATCATTAGAGAGCTTACAGCTAGTGTTTGCTCTGTTCTTTGATAGGTAGGTGCTATTAGGTACAATAAGTAGAGCGATGCAGCTATGTTACATTATTGAGGGGATCACATTGATGTCATTTGAACCTTGACGGTAAAACGAAAGAGCACACCAACACATGTTGATCCAAACGATTGAGAGTTTGATTCTCCTTAAATAGGTTTCAAGTTCAATTTCAATGAATAGAAAAAATAAATGTTCTGAAAAATTTTAACCTTTTCAATGGATCATTTCCGTCTAGATTCGAATATGAACAATTACACTTAAAACGGAAAAAAAGTATCACCCATTCACCAATGAAGTGGAGCACCTTGGTATTTGCATCCTGTGTTTGTTCTCCTGGTTCCTTGACAGTGATTTAAAGGCACCACTCACCAACACAAAACACAAAGAAGAAATTAAAAGCCCAAAGAGAGATATAGAAGAGGTATAGCTAGTTTAAGACAGTGGCATCGTGGTAATATGCAGGGATGAAACCACACATTTAATGAGATCTCTGCCAATGAAATCACCCAAAACAACTCACGAACTATCAAAACAGATTTCAAGGATCTGTCAATTCAAGTCACTAAAAGACATCAACATTCTTAACAATAAACCAACTAGCAAATACAACAGGTTGTATCTTTAAAAAGGTCATCATCCTTTCATCTTAGCCACGGGCACAAACCGGATAGATCATTGTGTATTTAGAGGAGCCTATATCATGATACACCAACCGAGTATACCCTTGTCTATATGAATGAGCCGATATGACAAGAATCGAAATGAGTATAACCCAATCTTGTCAATACCAAATACAAAAAGTGATACTGCAAAATAATCAACAGATAAAGCTCGATTGAGATTAGTAGTTTACAACGTTATGATTGAACTCAGAAACTATGATTGTTGCATCTAAATGCTAGTTAGTCACAAAGATGGAGTCATGGTGGCCCCTTCTTCATCTTGATCTTCTTTGTATGGAGCAGCAATTTCAACAGTGGACCAAAAAAACCAGCAGAAGTACAGTGGATAGAAGGAAGCCATCATCAAAGAAGTAATGAGAAGTGATGTACAAGGCAGGGGTAGAACTGGTATGGTATGATGAAGAAACTGCATATTCAAGCTCCATGAAATTTCATGACAAAGAACAAGAATATGATCAACTCAGCACTATAAAAGAAGCCACTAAAATCATGAACCAAAGTTATATTCATTTCTCATCCAAAGATGAACAAGAGAACTTGATAATTACATTCGTAACGAGCTGCGCCACCAAAGGCGAAGGATTAACATTTTTTCATTTGAACCATAGTCACCAGAAACATCGTGCGATATCCAAAGTCCGTCGAATACAAATATAACTAGCCAAAACTAAGGTCAGTCTAAAATATGTGCTTCTGCTCTACCAAAACCCCGAGAAGAGAAAACCTGTGTTGTGCCTTCCTCCTCTTAGCACCATTTAAACCACTTGAATTTTCTCTATACATAACAAGACTTGTTACTACTATCAATGTTAAAGGGTGGTCAATCCATGTCACAGAGATACCAGTAAAAACTATAGCAGAAGACCAAAATACCCCAGAAAGAGCATCACCAGAACCCAAGAGCTCATCTTCTCATAACAGCAACACCCAGCACTGTCAAGGGCAGGATTGGAATCCTCAGCTTCATCACAGAACCTCAAGCTCCTCAAGCTTGGACCAACAGCATGCTCATGATGATCATCACCATCACTCACCCAAGGCATCATCAAACCCTTATCAACACAAAGTCCAGGATTACCCTCAAGCTTGAGCTTGGACCCAATCCCAGCAGCAAACCCAGCACTGAAAGGCACCCTCCCGCTCAATCTATTATTATCCAAGTTCATCTCATGTAAGCTCCCCATCATCTCAAACTCCTTAGGCAAAGACCCTTCAAGCCTATTGTTATCCAACCCAAGATAGATCACATTCTTCAAGAACAACCCCATGGATGCTGGTATCTCACCCACAAGGCCAACCCCTGATAACCCAATTCCCAAAACACCCCCAAGATTCTCCCAAATCTCAGGAATCACCCCTCCTAGCATATTCCCGCTCAAATAGAACTCCTTCATCGCCCTCATCTCTGCAAGAAACACCGGCACCCCGAAGTTCCCGAACCTATTGTACCTCAAATCCAACAGCTCCAGCTCCCTCAATCCCCTCAAAGTTTCCGGGATCCTGCCCGCAAACCCGTTCTCGCTCAAATCGAGTTTCAACAGCTTCCCCAACTCCCCAACAGAACCCGGCACAGTACCCGTGAATCGATTCCCGCTCAAATCAAGAACCCTAAGCTCCTTCAATTCCCCGATCCTCTCCGGCAACACACCCGAAATCCCATTCCTCGACAGTGTCAGCTCTTGCAGCCTCGAAAGCGTAACTATCTCTTCCGGAACCCTACCCGATACCCCGCTCCCCTTCACCACGAGCCTCCTCAGCCCCTTCAACACCCCAATCGACCCACCAATCTCACCCACCAATCCCACATTGTCAATCATCACCAGCTCCTCCAACTCCAACAGCCCATTTCCCTCAAACCTCGGAAAAATTACCCTTTCGACGGAGAAACATCGATAGAAGAAGAGTTTTCGGATACGAGGGAATGATGATAGGAGGGAGGCCGGGAAGGTGGAGTTGGGGAGGCAGGGAGGGTTGGGGGAGTAATCGGAGACGAAGCCGAAGGAGAACTCGACGACGTGGGTGGTGTTGGTGGCGTTGAAGTAGTCACAGAGGAGGCCGTGAGGGGCCGAGACGCAGAGGTCCGACGGCGGGAAGAGGGTGGGCCAGGGGATTGTTGGGTTGATGGAGTTGAGGGCGGCGTAGACGGCGGTGGATTCGATGGGGGAGAGGGGTGGTTGCTGGTGAGATAAGAGTGGGAATGTGAGGAAGAAGGTGCAGATGAGGAGAAAAGGGAGATGGGTTTTGTCCGCCATTGATGAAAACACTGAGCTCTGTTTTGCTTTGTTTTGTTGCACTTGTGTTTGGGTTTTGATTTTGGGTTTGAGCAAAATGGGAGAGGCAACAATGCAAGAGGGTTGTGACTTGTGATATGGGTCTCTGAAATGGGTCTTGGGGCTCGGGCTCGGGTTTGGGTCATGGGTTTGGGGGTCTGGGATTGTACTGTAGCAGGACACTGGAAAAGTGGATTTGACCAAGATTGAAATGCGAAATGGGATGGTTGCCTGGTTGGGATCCCCAAAAAAAAACCCCGGAGACAGTTGGTTTTTTTATATATTTGGGATATTTTTTTTCGGAAAGCAATTGATTTTTTTATATATTCAGAATTTTTTTTTCCTAAAAGATCAGTTCATCCGGGATTCTTTTTTCAGAAAACAGTTGATTTTTTTGATATGGATTAAATCCAACCGTTCATTTTTTAAATGGACGGTTGGTCTTCACTGTCAATCATCTCCCTTATATAATATGGGAAAGTGAAGGAGGGAAAGATAAAATGGATGATTTAGTTTTTGTTTTTATTTTATGAGGATGCATCGATGCATAACATTATAATAATAATTTAGATATTTTTATCATGATAATTTATTTATCTATGTTAGTGTCGGATGAACTGGAGTATTACTTGGGTTCTTGGAGCAAAGGTTCTATGCTTCTATTTGTATGTTTGAGGGCAACAATGATAGAGCCGACATGATTGACAATATTTGGTAACATATCAACACTGGGTGTAATATGGATGCAAACAACTGCATAAGGTTGAGGTTTTCTATAACAAATAAGATCAAGGTTTGAGATTCTTGAACGTGCACGGTGCACCAAGGTTGAGAGAGATCCGGCTATGGTTGTTGGCTTTTGGTTGGGCCATAAGGGACATGGTTCGCTCCTTTTTCAATCTGGTAAAAGTGTACATACTACACTTACCCGGGCATGGCTTCGACTTTGCTGACATTTCTCTCATTATTTGCTTTCCAATAACAGGACATGTATGTCAATTATTTTAGGTGGATTTTCGCTAATAAATGCATTTGAAGTCCACTATTTTAGCAATGGGATATAATTGGTCATACAAGAAAAAATATGAATCTAATAGAGAAAAAACTAAAGAGCAACTATATATATAAGGTGAATGGTTCGATATTTTTTTCGGATATTCTTCTTCTTAATGATACATGTCATAAAAATATGGGAGTTCTTATCTTTATCTTTTGTTGCCAACTTGCTATACGTCTTAAAGTAACCTCAACATTGACAAAGGAAAAATTATCCAAATAGTACAGATTTTCATTTTACTTACGAAACAACAAGGATTGTTTTGACATTTGGCAAGTGTAGGTTCCTATCCTCCCTAGATTGTAAACACTGAATGGCACCCTCGTAATGCCCCACTTTGATCATCATCGCATGAAGCATCAGTCATTTCGCAAGGGGCCCCCTAATTCCTCTCTTTAGATTTAAGTTGTACGGCAACAGGATAATTGAATGCCAGACTCGTTATCATTCTCCCAAGTACCAACATGCAATTTTTCCCTTATATTGTTCATACTTCATCACGAAACAAACGAAACCCCTCTCAACTTGATGAAAAAAGTTAGAACATTTGTCCCAATAATTAGTTAAGGTTTCATTTCAAAAATTTAAAATAAAAAATTATTCATGGTAGTATTCCCTCCATCCCATTATTTTTTTTATTTTTTTATTTTTTTTTATGTATGTCAATTCAAAGTTTGACACGAGTGTAACGATGATCAAACGTAATTTTTTATAAATTTATCGTGAAGTATCAATGATAGTGTAAATTATGTATTTTGACCTAATACATATCGCGGGACGATGAGACATGATTTAATATAAAAATAAGACCTATATTCATACGTATCTAATAAAATAAAATACGTATATGGTGTAAAATATATTGGACGGAGGGAGTACCCTATTACTCCTACTACATCAATACTCCTACTTTCCTCAAAATCTTAGCTAGACATGTTTAATTAGTTTTAATGATGATTTAAGTAGCGTATTACTATTTCACTCTCATTGAAGATGTCAGTTACATTGTATTCATTACGTCCCATATTTATTGAAATGTTTTCATTCGAGACGAAAATTTATACGAGTGTTTAATTTGTGTGAATTTTGATAAAAAAATAAATATGTTTTTGGTTATAGTGGGGTTTATTGTTGCACTTATAAGAAAAGATAGTGAATGTACTGCAACAGATGAGATTGATTTGGTATTTTTTTTATATTAAAAGCTTATCAAAAAAGAAAAGATTGTAATTTTTTTTTGAGATTACAACAACAATAATAACAAATTAAGTTTTTATCTCATCAAGTGGGGCCGGCTACATGAATACGACGACGTCATTCCAATCTGTCATGTACATTATCTTCTGCGAGATTATGATAGATCATATCATACTTCAAAGTTTCTCTCATGATCTTTTTAGGTTTTCTTTATCCTCTCTTGACATGTGTTAACTCTCAAGTTTCATATCACCTAACAGAAGCTGTGACTGACCTGCGTTTCACGTGACCATATCATCTTAGTCGTGACTCCCTCATCTTATCTTCTACTGGAACCACACTCACTTTCTGTCTGATAATTTCATTTCATATCCTATGTCTACACATCCATTTTAACATTTTCATCTCGTTTACACTCATCTTCTATATATGTTGTCACTTAATTGCCCAAATTCTGATCCATACAACATCGCTGGTCGAATACCTGTCTTGTAAAACTTTTCTTTTAAATTGGTAAGTATTTTAGGATCACATAACACCTCTGAAGCGTCCTTTCATTTCAGTCCATCTATTTTAATTCTATGATCAATATTTGTATCATTTTTTTTTTTTTGAGATTGATAAAATAAAAAAACGTTGAAATTAATATGAATCGAAAGGAATAATCAAACATTGCTTACCATGTAAACAAACATTTTAAACTCAAGACCCAAGAAACAAAAGGTTACACAAAGCATGAGCAAAATCAAAAGCAAAAGAGCGATCGCAGCGCCGCCGTAGCGCGGAGGAATACCCAGCGGCCAAAAAAAGCAGCAGCCGCCTGCCGGTGCCTTTTACGGCGGAGCCCCCCATCAGCAACAAACACCCTGCCCGCAGCCGTCGACTTGTCTCCCCCGTGGTCCCCACACCTCGAGTCCCGCCACTCTTTTTTTTCTTTTCCGAATTTCTTTTTCTCTCTTTCTCTCGTCATGGAAAGCGACGTGTAACGGCAACAGAGTACAGCCTGGAGAGGAAACACGTGTCGGGATCTGATTCGTGTGGCCTGGCGATGCGTCATCTTTGGTACGGAGGAGATCGTTCGTTGCCTGAATTGGAACACCACGCGAGATTTCCATTTCCATTTTTCTCGTACGGCGATTTTATTTTGAATCGAAAGACAACAAAACAGATTTACCATAAAGGTTTTTATCTTTATTTTATATTAATTATATCATTTTTTATTTGATAAATTTTAAAAAAATGTTAACATTTGTTTTTTGGATAATTTTTTAATATAAAAAAAATCAAATCAATTTTATTTGTTATTATATCTTCATTATCTTTTCTCACAAATAATACAATAAACTTTATTATTATCAAAAAAAATTATTTCTTCATTAAAATGTACATAAATTTAACATTCACATGAATTTTGATATCGAATTAAAATATTTTGAGAAATATGTGACCAAGGAATAAATATTTGTGTTGTGCTTCCCGGTGGGTCAACAGCAGGGGCGAGAGGGGTTCGAGGTGGGGCCCGGCTGTGGTTATCGTGGTTTGATTGGGCTCACTCGGGTTTTTTATTTTTTTAGGTTTTTTATAAACGAAATTATCAAATTAACTTCACAAACAAGTTGATTATTAAAATAGGTCAATTTTCAAAATGTAATGAAAAAAACGCCATACACGATCCCAAAATAAAGACGCTATGCGTCTTTAGGACAAGAGAAAACGGAGGACGACTTTAGTTTGGATGACACAGATAACCCCACTTGCCTTTCTCTTTCCCTTCCCCGACCTACTTAACCCCACTTGCCTTTCTCTCTCCCTTCCCCGCCTACCTAACCCAACTTGCCTTTCTCTCTACCAAACCCCTCTCTGGAGATCCATTGTGCGTTTAATTCAATGAAAGGTGTCTTGTGTCTTTATTTTTGGATTGTATAGAACGTTTTCTCTCGTTATATTTTAAAAATTGATCCATTTTGATAATTAATTTATTTGTGAACCTAATTTGATAATTTTGTTTATAAAATGACCCAAAAATATAAAAAACCTGCCATACTCGTATTGTATTGTTCTTTTCGTCCCATAAAAATAAAATTATTCAGGTTCAGCGATAAAATTATTTAAGATATGACTTATTCGTGAAATAATCAAATATCATTTTATATAAATTTATCATAAAATAATAATGATAATATAAATTAAAAATAATAATATAATATTATATTTTTTATGGGATGAAGAGGTTGTGATTTTGAGTTGGGGATGGACCATGGTTGGACCGTGGGAGGCAAGCGAGCAAAAGCAACCACCCAAGTTGGCAACGAATCATAGCAATAAGCATCGGGTTCGAGTTGGACCATTGGAGGCTGCCATAGCCTATAGGGTGTGTGTCAAGATCTTCTAAATCCACTCCCGTGTCCATCGCTCAAAGCTTCTACGAGTAAATGTACAGGACAAAATTCTCTACTAAGATTATCTTGTAAAACTGATTATGATATTATAAATATTTAACTGTATCACCAATTTGTAATAACTCGGCATATGAACAATATTGGGAGGAATTTATCGTGATAAGTGACATCACAAGCTTCCTTAAACACAAGGAACTTATACAAACATCAAAGGAAATATGCACAGTTTTAAGTGAAAAAAAACATGATCGTCATCTCTACAAAAGTTTGGGGGCATGTTTAGATCAATAATAAAGTTAAGTGAACTTTTTTTCTTTTTTCTTTCAGGATGTGAATCGCGTTTCACGGTGGAGGATGTATTATGTAAATTTTTTATTTCAACTTAATACATATTATAAAACAATCAGACGTGATTTAATATAAAAACGAGATTTAGATTCATACGTATAAAATAATACTACCTCCGTCCCATAAAAAACGCAACGTTTATTTAGGTCAGCGATATAATTATTCAATTTAAGAATTGTCCGCGGGACAATCACATATCGTTTTATACAAAATTATCGTGAAAAATTAATGATAATTTAAGTTATATATTTCAATCTTGAGCTAATGATGATCCTGAGTTAGTGATGTTACGTGGTTAAAACGAATAACAAAGTTTCTCAAAATATATATCAAATAATAAAATAATAATATAACGATATATTTTTTATGAAACGAAAAAAATAAAAAATACATATATATCACTATTAACATGTGACTGAAGGGGTAATTAAAAAATCCACGACGGTCGTAGTTGTGCAAGCTGTTACACTGATCTTCCTTGACTCAAACCCTAGAATTCAATCCATCGAAGGAAAAAGAAACAGCAGCGATTCGATTCCCGCTTCGATCAAAGCTTTCATCGACCGATCAGAGAATCAGAGAAGAAGATTGAAACAGGAGATCGATGGCGGCGGTGGCGGGCATATACAGAAGAGTGCTCCCTTCACCTCCCGCCATCGAGTTCTCTTCCCCTGATGGCAAGGTTTGCTGCTTCTCCCAATCTCAATTCGAAGCCCATATTGTTAATCTGTGTAATGTGTTTGATATGACGTGTGTGTGAATTCTCTTTCGTAACATATGGTGTTATTGTTCTGTTGGATTATATGAAATTTTGTAACAGATGGTTGTTATCCCACGTCAAACCTAGCGTGGAAATGATTCTATTGAGAATATGTTGCGAGTTGTAACTAGGTGAATGGTGGAGAAAGGAATAGGGCAGCATATGCGAGTATGGACTGTTCGTTCAGCTTCGGCCTATTAGCTTAGACTTTTGGGTTTATGTAACGTGTGCTGCGCAGCTCATGCCTGATCGGGTGTTGCACTTTCTTTTTCAGCTCTATCCTGAACCGTGACAATATGTAGGACCTTTTTTTTTTTCGTATGTGAGGTTGTCTTGGTTTATTATAGGATAGGAAAAATAGAGAACAATATGAGGACAAAGATAAACTTATTAATGACCAAAAAGCCCGATTGCAGAGTTGCAAGGTATATGAATCCCTTTTACTGTAAGCACAATGGTAACATTCCCTGAGTATGTTGTATTAACATGCGTCTAACTCTAACTTTTCTGGTTGTTGATCCTTGCTTGGTTCAGAAGACATACTGAACGGCAAGGTGTTTGTTTAAACTTGTCTTTTGCGCAACTATTGGTTGATTATTTTTCAACGATCAAGTTAATAGTGGATTGCATCATTAAGTATGATGATAAATTGTATGTTGTATCTCATTTAACTGTCAGATTCATTCCGTAGACGCTTCAGTAGTCATTGTTTGAACAAACCTGAAATTTATGTGTGAATTCAGTGGTTATTGATGCTGTGCAAGTTTCTGTTTGCCTACATGGTTCCAATTTAAAAGGAAAAGATTCAATGTTGCCGTGTTCAGATAAATACTCGATATTGGTTATGCTATTCTGTTCTTTAGATATCACTGTCGGGATCTTTTCTTCAAACTTTCCTGTTCAATGTTGCAGCTACTTTTTAAAGAAGCGCTTGAGAAGGGACATATGGACGGATTCTTTAAATTGGTTTCTTACTATCAAACTCAGTCAGAACCTGCCTACTGTGGACTTGCGAGCCTTTCGGTAGTACTTAATGCCCTCGCCATCGATCCTGGGAGAAAATGGAAAGGTGCTTGTGTAAATTCTTCTCCAAGTATAATTTTTTCATTGCTGCTCCCAATTTCTTTCAAATGCACGTATTGTCATATCTTTATCAAATTACACTTCTTAAACATCTATCATGTCTATGTCATCTTTTGCTCTCGATTTATCCAGGGCAGGCCCTTGGAGATGGTTTGATGACTCCATGCTGGACTGTTGCGAACCAATTGAGAAGATAAAAGTTAATGGAATTTCATTCAATAAGCTTGTGTGCCTGGCTCATTGCAATGGAGCTCAAGTCCAGGCTTTCCATGCAAATGAAAGCACGATTGATAACTTTAGGGATTCCGTGGTATCATGTGCTACTTCTGAAGATCATCATCTGATTGTGTCATACCATCGAGCTCATCTGAAGCAGGTTCTTGCTACTTACTTTTGCATGGGAAGTGTGGCTCACAAAATGACAACGATATACCGGGCATCCTGAAAACCTTAGAATCCATAGATCTTTAAGATAGTTTGAACCTAGTATATGGTAGATATTTTGCATGATGTTTAGAGCAAGTCCAATGGTAAATGCCATTTTGGTATAGGCATTTTATTTTGACCGTGAATAGTATCGATTTGCTAAAATATAACAATGTTGCTAAAGTGGAAGTCATGCTATAATATGCATATGTGGTAAATCAATGGATGAAAAAAAGCCACCTAGGTTATTTTTCTTTATTGGGATTTGTGCATAACATAGCTTTTGTTATATTCATGGTCAAATTTAGCACAACATTTAATAAAATGCAAAATTTACCTTGAAATCACTTGCCCATTGGAGTAGTATGTTTTGTAGCCATTGCTAAAATATAACTTTAACTACCCTAATAGCTATTGCATTGGTCTTGCTCTAAGTGATCTTTATATTGCTGATTATTAGATGATATTACCATTTGAATATTTAACATGCATCCATGTATACAACCACCTAGACCACTTACTAGGTATCTGCCTATGATCCACTTAACTGCTTGGGGGAAGGTGGCTCAATCACCCTCAGTCGCGTGGCACTTATGACAACATTGGTCAGGTTTTTTTTAAAGGAAATCCCGAGGGATTTTCCTTTGGCCTACCAAATAGCCTGCAAACTTGGTAGACCTTTTAAACCGACAATTGTCGACGGGCTCATCATCACAAAGCAGCTTGTCACCCAGCAGATTTGAACTCCTGACCTTGGTAGACCCTTTGGCTTACCAACATTGATAAGGTTATTGTTAGTTGATATGTGCCGAAATGTGAATAATAGATTCAGTACGGCTAGTGGGAGAAATCAAAAGGATTATACTGAATACAGGATTCTGTTATAAATTGTTTTGGCCAATGAAGAGTTGCATATAGTTTATTACCTTGTTACTGGTTCATTGCAGACGGGATCAGGCCATTTTTCACCTATTGGTGGTTACCACGCTGGACAGGACTTGGTGCTGATTATGGATGTTGCTCGCTTCAAATACCCTCCTCATTGGGTTCCTCTTAATGTGCTGTGGGAAGCTATGAATACCATAGACGAGAGCACAGGGTATCATAGAGGGTATGATGATATTCTTTCTTTCGCTATCAATGCATTCAGTTACTATATCTTCTCCCTCTTTTCAGTGAAAATTTGTTTTACGGGTATTAGGAGAAGTATATTTCTTTCTTCTGAACATGACCCTGATCTCGGAGGAACAGATATCAAGCTTTACCTCATCTTTGTCATAATCTGAGAATATAGAAAAGACATTAATGTGAGAGATGAATTGTAAAATGGGAATGGATTGCACTTAAAATTTGTCCAGTTAATGGAAGCCACTATGCATCAAATCAGTGTTTTGAACATATATGAAGTCAAGGAAAATGAAAATGAAGCATGGAGTACCTTTTATATAGTAGTCACTCAATTCTGCAATTCCTTTTGAATAAGATGAGGATGGTTGTGGCTGCCACAAAAAATGTTGAGTCTCTGCAAATATAATTGGTGTGGCAAGTGCCATAATTAAGCTACAAGTTATTCCATGAAATTTTATAGGGCCATGAATTGAAGACAAAAGGATGGGAAGATATGCTATAGGTGGTGAATGCCACTTTTTATTTCCTGATCAAGCATCTGCCTATCCAGTCCTTGTGTCTCTTGACCTTGTCGAGGATATAATATTTAGGTGCATTACATTTTTCTCTTTGAGGTTATTTAGGAAAAAATGGGATGCAATGCTTTTCATTTTTGATCCTCGTGTGCATTTCTTAAGGTCATGCATAAGAAGTTATTAACAAGGTAGCAAATTACTTAGTTTCTGCTAGCCGTGGTTGCTTAAATCTACTGAATTTGTATAGCATATTATTGTTTTCACTTTTTTCCTTTTCTTTCATTTTCAGGTTCATGATCATCTCTAAGCAAGTCAGCTCACCTTCCCTTCTTTATACAGTGGTACCGTCTCTTTTTTCTACCTTATCATCGCCTCATTGACTGGGCGTCTTTAGTCTTTCTTCAATTGCTGATCCTTTTTAATATACATTGGCAGAACATAGGCGAAGAATGATTTATTTTCTGCTATTTTGTAGTGATCCTTTTTAATATACATTGGCAGAACATAGGCGAAGAATGATTTATTTTCTGCTATTTTGTAGAATACAGATCATAATCTTACAGAAGATGATGTACATGATAAATTGGAATGACGTCGTCGTATTCATGTGGCCGACCCCACTTGATGGGATAAAGGCTTGATTTGTTGTTGTTGTTGTAATTTGTAGAATACAGAGTTCCATCAATTGTAAACACTCAGATACATTATGCTCTGTTGAAGTTTCCTGTCGCGTGCTGTTTCATGTTTATTGATATTTCTTGTTCTTGAGACTACCTTCTCGTCACACGGCATTCTCTATCTGTGTTTTTGAATATGCAAGTGAAATGAAGCTTGTGGTTTTACCATTTGCAGAGTTGTCATCATGCTAGTTGGAAAGCTGCTGTGCTCTACTTGACACAAGATGCTCCCCATTTATTCTCAACGACCGAAATCAAGGACTTGCACGAGTTGATAGCCATGATTTTTACATCAGCTCCCAAAGGTCTAAGGGATTTGGTAACTTGGGTTTTGGAAGTCAGGAGACAAGAAGAAGATAATAGAACAGTTAGCAAAGAGGAAAGAGCAAGGCTAGCCCTTAAGGTCTCAGTTTCATGTTTCCTGAATTTCTTCTCTCTGTTCTCATGTTCTTTATTTATCTGTCTGCCTTTCGTGTGTGAAAAGAAGGTTAAAAATTGACGAAGGGCTTTTTTCCCTTTTTATGAATGCTAGGAAGAACTATTGAAGCAAGTCCAAGAGACTGAGCTCTATAAACATGTAACAAAGTGGTTGGCAGCTGATCCATGCTGTGCTCCTCTTGCTCTGAAGGATTCATTAACTGAAATGGGTTCCAGAATCTGCTGTCAAGGAGCTCGGCTTCTGTCTGGTAGCATCGGATCTTCAGAGAAAACATGCTGTCAAACATCTAATGTCATGGTCTTGAAGGAAAATGGAAACAAGCGACTAACGATGATCTCTGGTAAAGTAACGACTCAAAGCGTCGAACAGGGAGTCGACGTTCTAGTTCCGTGTCAAGTAAAGTCAGATGCCTCCTGTGGTTGTGGCTCTTGTAGTCTAGATGTAGGACATCCATCGACCGCTGATATTCTTACAGTATTGCTTCTTGCACTGCCTTCTGGTACATGGTCTACCATCCAACGAGAAGAGTTACGCGAAGCAATTCAGGGTCTCTCATCCACTGATGGTCTACCGCCATTGCTCCAAGATGAGGTAAAATCCGACCTATTGTTTATCAATTCATATAATCTTTTGTGCTGCTTGCTTTTCATATCTTGCGGTATATGCTATGTATGCTAATGTGGGTCTAAACTATGTATTCAAATTTGCCTGTTGATCCCTTGGTTGTCTGCGTGATTGCTTATTGCAGGTTATTCATTTGAGGCAGCAGTTGACTTGCCTTTCAACAGATCTTCGCGCATCTCCATCTTGATACATTATTTGTTCCCCATTAAGCTTTGGTTAGTTCCAATGTTGCAAATTAACGGAACAAAGTTGCAAGTCAGTCGTAGAGGACTATGGCAGCAGAAAAGGCGTAAAATAATCGCATCAAGTTAAGTTTCCAGTAGGAGTAATGCTATCCTATTTCTTCCATCTGCAATCAGGTTTGCCGTTTGCAGAAATGAGCCATGTAACATTGTGATAGTCTTCAGCGCTGCTGTGGCATTGCTGCGACTGATTCATAATGGCTGCTATGTTGAATCTAACATTGCTGTGGCATCATAAGCAATAATAAGCTGTCTTGGAGCTTAAAGTTTATTCTTAATCACGGTAGGCAACTTAGAATTTATTGTCTCATACATGCATCTGAAGAGCGCACAAATGACAAATGGTTATTCCTCCACCAAGAGTTACTACAGGATCATAGATACTGTACCACAGATTCAAAATTTCTTTATCTTCATTCCCAATTTGAAAACAGTGTAAGAAACTAAGTATAACCGCACCAGCAAAAGGTTTCACGAATCCACAATAGAAATCTTGCATCCTGGATAGGGACAAGCAATAAAGAGGCAAATGAAATCTGTAGGACATGAGTATAACACCTTTTACATCCTTATAAGCTCCCAATACCCTTAATCAAAACCATAAAATACGACAAAAAGTCCAGGAAGCAAACATAGGATTAGAGACTCTTTTGAATATCAAATCTCATTCGTGCTAAAAAGCTTAAGATATCCTGCACTGTCGACAAGAGCCTTGACTCTTTGAGAAGCTGCAGTAAGTGTAGCATCGCTTTTGCAGAAAGCGAATCTGATATATCTTCTATGATATTCAGGACCAAGCTCTGGCCGTCCTTCAGATCGAAGCTCTGTATGAAAAAATCCACACCCTGGCACTGCGACAACGCCTGCTTGTTTTATCAATTGCTCAACAAAGTATATCTGGGGAGAAAACTATGATCAGTACTACTATAATCGACAAAAGTTTACTCAGAATCGGAGAAATAATGACGAAACTGCACATACATCAGAACATGCATATTCCTTGGGGAGCTCTGCGAACACAAAAAAGGAACCCTGAGGCTTATGTGGTATCTGGAATCCGATTCCAGACAGTAATTCAACCATAAAATCTCTCCGCGATTCATAATCCTGTATCAAAATGCTAATGAGAATATAATCATGCAGTAGATAACCATCAATTCGTCATGTACACATGCAGTCAGCCCCTGGGGTTGGACAAGGATCAAGAAGAAGCACAAGAAATCGATGTCTCACACGTAATTAGGAGATTATAGTGAACATAGGATATATTATTTAAACAGGCTGCGATTTAACCTTAGACAGAAATGGGTCTAATCACGAACAAAGACACTCAAGAAAAATCCTAATTAAGACATGAGAATAGGAATAGGATAGCTTCAGGTATCATGAATCTTACTGCTCTTAGTGAAGCATAGAACTCTGGGGCACTGGTCAAAGCAGTCAAGGCAGCTTCCTGGAAAGGTGCTGGAGCAGAATCAGTAAGTTTTACATGGATATTTTTTATTGCAGAAGCAATACAAGCTGGTGCAATGGCCCATCCAATCCTCCAACCTAATAGACAAAACTACGAATCATGAGAAACTCGCCCAGAATGTTGCTGGTTATGAGGTTAAGGAATCACCTGTGACGCTGTAAGTTTTAGACAAAGAAGAAGTAATGACGATCCGGTCCTGCATCCTCGGAAGAGATGCAAGGGATATGTGTTTCACATTGTCAAATGTAACATGCTCGTAGACCTGCAGATGCATTAAAAGACTCGGAAAACTATCGTACAGGAAGGAGCTAACGGAGAACTGCAAACTTCCTGCCGAAAGTAAAAGAGATCACCATACTTCGTCAGTCACGGCCAGGTAACCATGGTCATTGCAAACTTCAGCGATCACTTCAAGTTCATCCCTTGAAAAAACTTTTCCTGTAGGATTGTGAGGGCTGTCATTTTGTGTCAGTAAGAGTATATGACAAACGCAATATACATTTCATGTAAAGATGTCTTTACTAAATGTGGTGCAGAAATATTCCAAGGGATGCAAACACGATTGAGCTCTATACATAAAATACTATCAAATGAGATTCAATGGTCAGTAGCACTGTACTAATATCCAACTAGTAATACGAAAGCTAATAGAACCACACAAATGATCCGTCAATTTAGCAGTACAAGCCGGCTAACATAGATCATAGATCACTGAAGAGTCCAAAAGCCGGCTAACATTTTCCTCACCTGTTCAGTACGATAACCTTTGTTTTGGCAGTACAAGCCTTGATGAGCTTGTCTCTATCCAATGTCCAATAAGGAGGGTCAAGAGGTACAAATACCTGCAACGAACACTAGTTGGAATTAAAAAAAGAAAGGGTAAACATGAAAAATAAGTCACGAAACATTATTTCAAAGGATTAGATATTTCTGCTATTTCATAGATTCATGGGAGAAATCCTACTGAACTAGAACAACGATTCATTGGACTCTTTCAAGAAGCGAGATCATTTTAAACACGTTCCAGCTGGTGGACATCAACCAAAATAAATTCAGAGGCAGCAGAGCACCTCATGGTCATGGCAGCTTTGAGAAGCAATGCCACAGTCTAGACCTAGACAACGAGACACTCACGACAACTAAAGAAGCACGCTCCTTGAATGAAGAACCACTGCAATAACAGAATATTTTGAAGAATATATAAACACTTACTGGCGTACCCCCTGCCATCAAGATGCATCCTACATAAGTTTCATATGTAGGGTCAAACAAGATAACTTCATCACCTGGATCGATTACTGCCACAAATTGACATGCAAAAAAGAAAAAAAAGAAAAAAAAAAGTCGTGAGCAAATAGAACTACAGTAAGTGATAATACGAGTTTGGCTAGGTATGATCGATGCACCCACTTTGGGGCGTGTTCTTATTAAAAAAAAAGAAAAAAGAAACGGATAATACGATCTATCCTATGTGGTAATTGTACTGCCTAAGGACTTCTGTGGCTCTCACATGCTCGTAGGACACGGGACCGCGGAGTGACTAGGTACAGGTCTTCCTCATGTCAAGATACTGTCCACTTTGGACTGTTGGTCCGTACAATTTATAAGCATAATCTTTCATAACAAGCCAACACCCTTCTCCAAAAACTACTCATTGACTCTCTCCGGCCTATGTGGGATAATCAAAAGGCGACACATTCTCATAAACCTTTTGGTCACATCGGACATACTTCATTTCATTCAGAGTTATAAATTGGATTCTATCATCATCACATGATAACATCATCCAGCCACAGAATCAATCCTACAAAAGCAATAAAATTCAGAAACGAAAGTTGTTTACTTGCAAACATCACATCAGCAAAAGCCTCGGTTTGGCCACAACAAACAGCAACTTCAGTCAATGGGTTAACCTCCAAACCCTGCAAATCCCTTGCATTCTTCGCCACATACTCACATATTCCTTGAACATGCCTTGATCACACACAATGAAAATCATCAAAAATTAGTACATGCATCAACTCAACAAGAAACTGGGTGGTGCTAATTAAAGCTATTTACCTGTACTGGTTGAAGTCAGAGTTGATGGCAGAAATGGCAGCTTGTTTGAGGTGTGTGGGAGCAGGGAAGTCCGGGAAGCCCTCGGCGAGGTTGATGGCGTTGGATGACTGAGCAAGATGAGACAGCTGCTGGATTGGTGACGGCTTTGAAGCCTTGGCAAACCTTGACAGCTTCTCCTCCATTGACAGCTTCCCCTTAACAAAACCGGAAGCCTAGGCAAACCTTGACAGGCTGACAGCTTCTCCTCCTTGCTCTTCCGCCTTATCTCCAAGGAGATTCACAGCTTGTAGACATAGAAGTTGATGCTGATATAAAAGGGAGATGACAAATTAAATAAGATATTCCTGCATTAAATAACAAAAGCTTTTGAAGATATATGAAAAAAGGTAATGAATTTGAATGATTCCTATGGTCCCTACGTATCATTTGTATGTTCTCAAGCATATTTTTCAATGAAGTATGTGTAATATTCCTTTGGATCTATCATTGCTTATTGAACCTAACAGAGTGCACCAATGATATACTCTTCACACCCATATGTAACACAAGCGAATTTGAATCATGATATTTGCCTTAAATGAATCGCATTCCACAAACGCAGAAACGAAACAGTGCACTTCATGACCCTGATACATCATATCCAGTTTGTATTTTTTTTGGATTCTCATAGATATATGCATGCATGTCCACATATGCATGCATATGCGATGGTTCAATTGCAAAACAGCAAACTTCATGGATCCTGATACTCATATATTTTGGAGAGAAAAAATTCCATGGAAATGTAAGATGGCTATGTGAAAGCCAACACTCGACAATGCTGATGAATGGGCAAGCATTGTTACTATACAGATCAAACTCCCAGTGTAAATGCTACTATAAGATACTACGATCTAACAGAAGACACATCTTTTGCTGCGGCAAAAAAGGCGGTAAAGAAAAGTAAGGCTCAACATAAGTTGCATTCCATGAAGTATCTGAATTATCAAACCTCACATCCTCTCCAGTCTTTCCTCATTTCTGTCGAGTTGAGGTCAAATTTCAACTGCTTTTGCTTTTGATATCGCGACACATGACTTGACTATATCAAACCGCATCTTCTTCTACTTCTTGCCTTCCCCCTCTTTCACTGGCAGTCCTCATATCGTTAGATGCACTGCAAAACGGCAAGAATCTAAAGGGTGTTCTGAATATTTTCCATCATATACATCTACAGCACAAGTTGAAAATTTTCAGACTCATCGAGGGTATGATACGACAATGAAAAAGATAGTGCTTTGATTGTTGCACATGCAACCTTGCAAGCAGGCACAATTTGGCGCACAAAAGGAGGCTGCTGAGTGGTGATCAAACTGAGACAAACTCCCTTGATAACTCAAGCTGCTATAGGAACTGAACATGATATATGCCCACGCTCAACAAATTGGAGCATAAGGTTATCTGCCTCCTTCAAGCTACCTTCTAAGGTTAGCTTCTTGCTGACCTTCTCGCACAACTTCAAATCAGGAACTAAATTACAGTTAAACATTCGAAAAGCCACTTTGTACGATAGAAGAGGAAACCCTTTCTCTAAACAGGATTTCATGAGCACGTGACATGTACCAGCATCATTTCTGGATGCTGTTCTCAACACCATGCCCACTAGTTCATAAGCCTCGGATGTGTTTCCAAAGCAACAGAGCTTTTCGATAATTTGATTGTATGCATTCCGAAAGGGTTGTCTTGAGAGCATTTTCTCCATCAGTTTCAGCAAATCTTTAAGCCTACCATTCTGGCAGTACCTATGGATCACTGACCGGTATGTAACCGGTGTAGGAGATATACCCCTTTTGAGCATCTTCATTGCAAGTTCTGTAGCCTCGTCAATTCTACCCTTCTTGGCCAATGCATCAATCAGAACTGGATATGTGAAGGCATCAGGGTGCTTGCTGTTCAAGTACATGTCATCAAGCAAAGATAAAGCGCCCTCCATATCATCCGTCTGACAAAACCCGTGTATAACACTTGTGTTGTTTACGACATTAACAGCCAAGCCTTTGCTTATGCACTCCTTCATCAACTCTCGAGCGTCATTGGCTTTCCCTTCTCTGCAGAGGGACTGAATCAGCAGGTTGAGCTCAACCGGGGTGGGGAAAAATCCTTTCGTCATCATCTCACTAACCACATTGCATGCTTCAAGCAATTTCCCTTCCCTACGAAACCCGTGCATCATGACACTGTATGTGATTGCATTTGGGGTCCACCATTCCTCCTCACTCGTATTCATCATCTCTCTGGCCTCAGAAGACTTGCCACTTCTACAAAGGCCATTTAGAAATGCAGTGTAGGATACAGTATTGGGCTTGCAGCCATGCTTATACATATGCTGAAGCATCTTCTTAGCATTACCCACCTGCCCAACCCGACAAAACCCATCTAAAACCGAAGTATAGGTGATGACGTCCGGGGTGCAACCTTTATCAAGCATTTCAGTCACAATTTCTTTTGCCTTGTCTATCCTTCCCTCCTGACAAAAAGAGTTAACAATGGCCGTGTAAGCGACATTATTGACTCAAAAACCTCTCTTTTCTGCTTCCCTCAAAAACTCAACAGCCTCATCGCTGTGACCATGCTTGGATAGAACATGAATAAGAGTGTCAGAGGTAACCATATCAGCCACCAAATCATTATCCTCCATTTTCACCATCAGATCCCTCACTTCTCCTATCCGTTTTTCCTTGCAGAGATGAGACATTACTGTATAGTAACTTACTTTATCTTGGGAGCATCCCTTGTGTGGCATATCCTCGATCATCAAAATGGCATCTTTTACACGATTCTGATCGCAATGCCCTTTGATCAAACAATTATATGTAACAACATCCGGCGTAATTCCGACGACCTGCATCCTCTCCAAGAACCTCAATGCCTTGTCCAACCTGTTCCCCTTCAACAACACATAGATCCCAACGTTGCATATGTGAAGGTCAGGGTCGACCCCAGCCTTCTGCATCATTGGAAGAACACACATTGCGTGCCTCAAATTACCCGCTCTGCTATAAGAAATCATCACATAGCCAAAAGCCTCAGTGCTCCGTACAACACGTCTCCTACGCACGAGACTCAAGACCCGCCTAGCACCCTGACACAACTTCGTTTTACTAAGAATCTGAAGCAAAGCAAAGTACACAATGGCATCATGGCGATACCGCCATTGCCTATCAGCCCAGTAAAAGAAGTTCAAAGCAACCCTCTCATCTTCCAACAAGTGCAAGACGGCACAAACCTGACGAGGCTTAAGGCTTCTCAGTAGATGCCTTAGTTGCCCTTCGAGTTCAGGATTCCATCTCGACCTGAGCTCGATCAAGCGACATGTTTCTCTCACTAACGGGTGCCTGAACTCACTCTCATCCCTTTCATATGTTTTAACAACCACATTTTGTTCTTCCTTTCCCTTACACGAATCGAGAATCTCAAAATTATCATCAACATCATCATCACCATCATTGCCTTCTTCCGGTTTATCATCCGCTTCATCATCGGACCTGTTTTCGTCATCATAACTACTCGAAAACCATCCGAAATTCCCCGAATCACGACTCTCTCGACGAACCACTTGCCGGATTTTGCCGATTCCATGATCAACATCATCGAAATGAGACCTTGGCAACCTCTTTGTCCTCAAACCACTCTTCAAATCAGCATTATCCTTTCGACCCGATAACCGCGAAGAGCCCTGATGGTATCCCAATCTCCCTCTAACAAAATTACTTCTTTTTTGATCAATCAATCTAGGGTTTGGTTTAGTTGGTGGTGAACTGAAACTAGAATACCATGAGGAGAATTGCCTTAAGAAAGGTAAAGAGTCATTACCGAGTAGCCTAAAAGACCTGAATTTGAAGGGGAAGGTGTTGATAGAAGATTAGGGTTCCATGGAAGAGGCTTATCTGTAGCAAGGATCATGGCAGGAGAGGAGTGGGAGTGGCGAGGTGGCTGTTGAAGGCGACGGCGGCGGAGCTTTTTGTGAAGAAATTTAAGTCCAATTTGTAATTTTGTGCTGGTGGGTAGCTTATGGTTCCTTACTTGTTCAAATGTTGGAAACAAGGTGATTAATGATTATGATTCAGATTATGATGAGGATATAATTAGGGTTGTCTATCAATAATAACGAAGCTCATCTTTGGTAAGAATTGTTTGATTAATAAGCGTGTTAAAGTTTTGTTTATGTTCAATTGACACGGAGTGGCGATAGCGTACCAATAAGACAGGTTACGAAGTCTCTTTCCATATACTCGTTCCAAGAGATTACATTGTTAACTCAGCTATCAGCTATGCAATCCTCTTATACCCCAGGGATTCAACTTTACTCACTACATTGCCTCCTTATAAAGAGAGTGTTGATCAATCAGGGAATCAGGGGCAACTCCTGAATACAAATTATACAATTAAAAGGAGAAGTATATTTGCAAAAAATTAGCCATGGAGCATAGGCATTGACAAAATCCTCACTCACATTAATCATAAGAAATAATTAACCAGTTCTCACTATATTGTTTCTCCATGTCACGAAAGTAAAACTGTAGCATCCTGCAATTCCATGGTTGCTTTCTCCTTATTTTTCCTAAGCAGCAACGACCTGAAGTACCAGTACATGAAAGCACCAACCTTGGGAGCCTCAAGCAAACGTTATTCGCCGCCAATACAGATCAAAATCGCAGCTTGCATTTCAATTGCTAACCCAACCTGTATTACTAAATACTATTGACTACATTTCGGATCTGCCAAATGTTGTCTTTATGATAAATGAGATGTTCAGTCTGAGGGGCCGATCATTTTCTCAGGCACGACATAGGTATCGAATTCTTCACTGCTAAGCACACCGAGCTTCAAAGCAGCTTCCTGCAAAATGAACACAACCTCATATTTAATTGATCCATTTAAAAAAGAAGCATCCTGATCACAAACAGGGAATGCCTTTCAAACGGGACTCGATTTGTCAAAGGATATCTAGATTCTGGCATTCTGAATAGGGGAAAAGAGAGAGTTTAAGACGCACCCGATTGCTCAGTCATGATTCCTATGCTTAGAATTGGGTAATTATATAGAAAATCAGCAGCGCATTTGGGTTCAACAGATGAATAAAGCAGTAGGAGTACTAGATTACCTTCAACGTAGAGCCCTCTTTATGAGCAGTCTTGGCCACTGCAGCGGCATTGTCATAACCAATTTTCTAGTAAATTAAAAGCACAAGTCAATACTCCACGAACACATTCAAAGGAGAAAGGAACACAAAGTTAAAACAATTAAAAATTAAGAATGAGAAACTTACATGATTCAAAGCAGTGACAAGCATCAATGACTGCAAGCACCACATAAAATGAGATAATAAGTGAAAGAACAAGACAAGTTGGCATTACATTGGCTAAAAAATAGGCCAAACTCTCATTATCTATGAACTCACTTCATGTAGCAACTTCGAGATTCTCTCCCTGTTCGCTTGAATACCCCTGACACAGTTCTTTTCAAAAGAAGCAGACGCATCTCCCAACAACCTCACCGACTACAAGATCCACAAGGAGACAAAATTACTGCAAAGGCATGGCATAGCAAGTGCAGAAACAGAAAGCACTACATAATCGCATAAAAGAACACAGGAACATGAAAACTACATGGAGAAGCCCATTGGCGATCATCGGCTTGAACACGTTCAACTCAAAATGACCATTTGATCCACCAACTGTAATAGCTACATGGTTTCCCATGACCTGCAAACAGTACACGCTAAGTGCCAGGAAATATTGAGTTGTTTATGCACATAATCTACACTGTAGCTGCATTATCTAGAAGATAATACAGAAGCAGTTCTTTACGAAGCTAACAACTCTACATTGCAACTGCACAATCACGAAACATCAGGTTACCTGAGCACACACCATCGTAAGTGCCTCACACTGAGTTGGGTTAACCTTGCCCTATACCAAAACAAACCGTTCTCAGCATCAGCTAAAGAAACCTGAAACTAACAAGATTCTTTCATTTTCAAACTATGGACCGGGTAAGAAAATTTACCGGCATAATACTGCTTCCAGGTTCATTTTCGGGAAGCAGGAGCTCGCCAAGACCACAGCGTGGACCACTGAAAAAAAAAAAAGAATGAAGTCAACACCTGAAGATATACTGGATTGGTGCAAGTATCATCTGCTAAACATTAAATCCTAAATACCTTCCCAGAAGGCGGATGTCATTAGCAATTTTCATCAGAGAGGTAGCAACAGTATTAAGAGCTCCACTGGTTTCAACAAATGCATCATGTGCAGCCTGAGCAAACCAACAGGACAGAAAACAGAAGTAAATTCTCATGCTACAGGAGAGACCTGACTGATCATGGAACCAATAAAAAATGAACTGAAAGAATAAAAGCTGTACCAATGCTTCAAACTTGTTTTCTGCAGTCACGAATGGTAAGTTCGTCTCCTCTGCAACTGCTACAGCAATCTTCTCATCAAACCTGAGAAGTAACAGATGACAAGCAAATGGATACTGTCAAGATAAATAATTACCGAACCATACCAAATTAGCTGAAGACTACAGGAAGAAGCATCCTCTATTACCCCCGACGTGATTGTTCCCCAACAAGGCACACTATTGCAGGTGAAACCATCGTAGTTGATTCAAACCAACTATATTCTTAAATCTTCCAGGTATTATCAATAGTTCTTTGTTGTTCCACAAAATTTCAATTCATTACCACCTACACTGCCTCTAATTTTGAGGGGGTACTGGGTGGTAGTCCTAGAATATCTGACTCTTAAAAACACTTTTACATGAAACAGTAGATTGAAGTTCTTCATTCGACTAATATATTAGTAAAGATATTTTATCTTCTTAAGCTGGGTAGACAGGTGCTGTAGAAGGCAATCCAGTATGTTACGAGGAAGACAGTGAGTTCAGTACTGATTAAAATTTCAACTTCTACCCTCACTGGATCTCTGTCAGATCTCTCCCTTTTAATGCGTTGTTTGTGAGTTTTTAAGTTATCTAATCTTTCTTTTCTTAGATGTATCAAAATTCTATATACATCTAATAATATTGCTTCCGATCTAAATGGAAAATGCAAGATACAACAAAATGTGTCCTATTCCATCTTGTCGTTGACAGGAAGAGAACTTCCTCGATGATAGAGTAGGGAATAGAACTGTATAGTGCAGAGGTTTGCATACCCTTTCTTTGTGTTCAATCCCGTTCCTACAGCAGTTCCACCTTGTGCAAGCTGCTCAAATGACAGAATAAGTTACTACACCCTAGAAGAAAAATAAACTGAAACAAGGGAAACCCTCACGCTAATCTACCTGATAAATACGAGGTAGAGTCCCTGTGACCCTTTCAATTCCATATTTTACCTGCAATGAAAATAAGATGGTTAAAAGATCCGGTGAGCTAGAAAGCTTGCTCTTCCATATTTATACAGCCTAGAGCCTGATCCCTCCTCCTTGGAATCTGGGGAGTATTAGATACGAGAAAAATCAGAAGAAATTAACCTACTTGTGTAGTATAACCACTGAATTCTTGACCAAGAGTTAAAGGTGTAGCATCTTGGGTATGAGTACGCCCAATCTTGACAATATCTTTGAATTCAACAGACTGTAGAGAAAAGTCAAGAGTTATACATGATAAATTCCGGAAACCGAAGCAACGATGATGAGGATCTTTAATGGCAGTGCCCAGACGCAGAAGCACAAGGGAAAACTACCACAATGAGTAGAATCGCATCATGCAACAACAAAAGAAAATCTGCCTCAGGTAATCGACAATATCATAAAATTGTTTTAGTTTAACCATGTAGTCCTCAAATCCCAAATACAATGTTCACCTACTCCGCTTTTGATGCCACATGCAATGGAATCAATCAACATGTAAAGAACCAAAAGTTCCAAACTAACTCAATTTCCTTCACCAAAACTAAACAGACTACAACATCAGGTCATGTTGGCTTTCAAAAGACAACAAAACGACCAACAGAACCAGTCACTATAGGGTTTTGGAAGACAAAAAAATCAATCAATGCTAGACCATGATCATGTTTCGACTCCAGAACTCCTCATCAAATGACTACACAAGATAAAAGAGCTCAAGCGCTCTATGTACCCGAACAAAGGAATTATGAAACAAAAAGAAGAAAAAATGTGATAACTCTATGGAGATCGTAACATCATAGGACATAGTAGCTCCACAGAAGGAGCTAACTTCAGATCACTAGGAGCTATCATCGACATCACCAACCTTAGCATGTAGTGAAGTATGCAAGTGTTTCAAATTCGGTAGCAATCTTGAATTTATTTCCACAGCTGCAGCAATGTGCATTACCTAAATAGAAAATAAAAGATCAAAATCCTTTCATTTGCAATGCTACTAACAAAGAAAACCAAAAGGATGAAAAAAACTTACAGTTGGGAATGTGTCATTCGAAGACTGAGATCTATTCACATGGTCATTTGGATGCACAAACTTCTCACCTCGCTTGTGACCAAGTATTTCAGCAGCTCTATTCGCAATCACCTGCATCAGCAATAAACTGAAAATGATTACGTATACATGCTATGTAATGTATACGGAATGATACATCCCTTGTCAAGCATAACCTTTCAATCCTGAAGCAAAAAGACAGAAGACTTACTCGAACCACATAATGCCAGATGATTGATTAAGTTTTTCCACTAATACTATTTCATTGACGAAATTGGGAAGATTTTTCCTCCTGATCCATATAGTAACATCATTCTAGAGCGGTAATAAGATTTATCGACTATGGCTTAAAGAACGAGAATCTTCAATACATTCTTATTGATCGTTTGAAGGAGGAAATTGATCTGGGGGGTCTTCCTGCGAAGTCTCAGACTTGTCGAGAAATGCAGGCCGATTTCAAAAGAGGAATTCCTTTGTTATAAGCCACGTTTTCTTTTTAACTTTCTCTTTCAAACTTGAGAAGAAAACCTTTCAGAAGTTCCTCTATATAATTGAGAAAAAAGCAGTCTCTGAAGCCAAGTCGATGCTTATCACTCAAAAAATTCTCTTCTTCGGTTCTTCCTAAATTATTTCTTGCATTATGTGCCTAATTCTTTAACAATACCGTGCCATTTTAACAAAGAATAGTGTGCATGATTCACTAGTTCTAGGTATCTGCGAGGTGTATAACTACTCAATTAGTGCCACAACCAATTCAGTGCACTATCCCAAGTCCAAAATGCTGAAAAAGATAAATGCACTTCCAAGGGTGCTTATTTGGTTAATAGGTCATAGTTTGACATGGATAATGGAACATGTAGCTTGAAACGAAGTACAGGGCATTAAGTGTTCTGACCAATATGAAACCAATAGCACGAGGAGGAAAGAAGTGCCATGTGTCAAATCTATCATATTTGCCACTTTTGATGAATGAAATGCCACCAACCTCATTTGCATTCATGTTGCTTTGGGTTCCACTGCCGGTCTGCCAGACTACTAGCGGAAAATGCTCGTTTAATTTCCCTTCAGCCACTTCTTGTGCTGCTAACATTATTGCTTTCCCTATCTCTGGAGGGAGACCATACTCCATGTTAACCTGAAATAAAATATGCCAGAAAGGTGTCTACTTCAGAAAGACAAAACAGGCTAAATTATCTGATTAAGTATCTATGCTGCCTCATAGAACGAAGGACAGATTGGAGTAAAGGACTTGATGCAACAAATCATATTAATCAGAAAGGTTCGATTTAGGAAGACTGTTAGTTTTAGGGAGAAAACAGAAACCTTAACAGGCTATAGCAAATTGGATAAAGTGTTCTCACCAACCTTTTTTTTTTGGAAGAATGTTCAGCAGAAATAAAAAAATTTAGAAATTAGTTAGGTGCATTGTAAAATAAAATCTTTACAAAATTTAGAAAGAACAAGGCGATGGTGACTCTACCTTGGCAGCACATTTCTTCAAAATACCAAAGGCTCGAATAATGGGTTCAGGCATACGTTCACGCTCTCCACCAATTTCAAAATTTTGAAGTGACCTTTGAGTTTGAGCTCCCCACAATCTAAGCATTGAGTCACAATAATGCACATTTGATCAAAGTATAGAACAATCCACAAACCCTTGTCTGACAATGCAGAATACAGGCATGCAATTGCTATTTTTCTTTCATGGCTTACTTTAATAATCAGGAAAAGGATGGATGAAATATATTTCCTCTCTTAGCTTTCCCAACTACTTCAGCTTTTTCTCCCCTCTCCTAGAGAATCAATCCAACAAAGGCGTTCTATCTGAAAACTGAGATCTAATTTATCTTAATACCACTTAGGCCAAGTATATCTTTGTCATTGGTTCAGCTCTCTATAGAAACAATCGTGCATATGTGCATCCACATCTCTCAAATCTTGATTAAATAAGAGCCTTCGACACTGGGTTGATTTAGTTGAGTATATTATCAATGGGAGATGACACAAATCTTTGAACATAGTCCATCGTTTTTCTTTAACCTAAGAATCTTCTCCGTCATTGCAGTGACTATTTCCCTCAGAACTTTCACACTAGAATGTCTTCGCATCCTATTCCCTCCTCACATTCTACAAGCTCCAACACAAAAACCTCCCAAATCAGTTCAAAACATCACGCTATCCCATCTCTCCATGCTGAGAGGTCAGGATCTTAGTCTCCACGCCTCCTCTCCCACGAAACCAGAAGACACAATAACACACAACATTTCTACCATTAACGAACGGTACTTGTGAATTTACGCCCCTAACTCCAGTGAACACAGCCAATAAACCACCGATCAAAAACTCAGTTTCATAGTACATATCATCTCGAATCAGATCAAAGCAAACCAACTCCAACCAGTCTCGCACCACTCCACAAACCGACAAAAATCCTATCAATTTCGCATCAAAAAAGCCAACCGGTCGCAAATCACGTTGAGACGCGAGAGTCCCTCATTAGCAGCAGAATCAAACATGTTCGATACAGAGAAACAAGAATCATTAATACACAAAAACACTGAAACTCGAGAGAGATAGAGATATACTTGTCGGAGGGAACTTGGATGGGACCGAAAGTGTCGCGCTCTTCCCTGAAAGAAGAGGAGAAGTATCGGAAACAGGTAGATCGGAGAATCGCCGCCGATGATGAGGATGCGTCTGCTACACGCCGCCGAACAATGAACATCGCCATCTTCGATTGATCACACTCTCGATCGATCTCTCAGGCGTTGGAGTTGGACAGTGAGAAATGGAGGTGTGATGTGTGGAAAGTGTGCGCCGGCGACGGAGGTGAAGTGAAGGGAATGGAGCGGAGGGGTCGATTGAAGTCACGTGGTAGGACACGTGTAATCATCGTTTTCGTATCGTTATGTAAAGTCGTTCAACTTCTATGATCTCATTTTTTAGCATCTAAAGTGTTCATAAACAATTCTAAAGTTAGAAAGCTTTATGTTATTTCTTTTTTTATGTATTTATTGAGTTTATGTCTTTGAGTATCATATGCATCTTAAAATGTTTCCTTAAGTTTATTTTCTTTCATGTTTTATATTCAAATAATTACATCTGTTCTTTCATTTTATAGAAAAACTGTGTTATCAAAATATCAAAAACTCAGACTTCTTTGAACGTTTAGACTTGTCTTAGATGTTCAATGATGGACATTTTCCTTGCCAAAAAATCGGGACAAACTCATCATGGAAGCAGATCATCATGAGATCCACATGACGTTTCGCGATCCATGATTCAATAATCGATCCTACTGATGAGGTATAACATTTGTATCATATATCATGTGTGATCTTTTTACCGGACTTGATTGGCATTGGTCACGACCATGGTTTGAAGAATGTACGTATTTAGGATATCTCATATTGAAATTTTAGAACTATACATTTACATTTTATGATTGTTGGAAAGAACTCCCTGTCGCAGACAAAGCAGAGCTACAAAGCTTCTCAAAAACAATATTTCGATCTCCCAAGGCTCCCGGCACGCCAGAATCCTTCAAGGTCTGCTCACACGTATCAGCATTCGTGATAGCAGTCGACAACCATGTCTTCACGTCGTTCTTAGCATTAGCAAAGAACGCCTGCATCGAATCCTCAATCTGCGCGAGCGCATCATCATATTGATCATTGCATTCCTCGAGCGCGTCTTCTAGGCCAGAGGGCAAGTTGTCCTCGTCCTTCAACTTCGAGGCAATGTATGCAGCGGCGACATTAGCGTATTCCTTGGCCAACTTCATGGACAGGAATGCGAGTCCCTTGAGATCTTGGGTTTGTGCCTCGGGTCTTGCCTTGAACGTTGCGATGCAGAAGTCCTTGTAGACGGTTGCCTGACATGCCTTCTCGATGAGGGCATCTCCGTTGGCTGTGGTCGTGACTTTGATATTAGCATTGGGAATCGGCTTGATGGTCGGGGAATCTCTCAGGCCGCCCGAGATGTGAAGGGCTTTGGAGGCTCCTAGGGAAAGCACGAGAGGTATGATGAATAAGAACAAACATGAAACTCGCTCCATCTTTGTACTTGGATCGATGGATCGACTTGTTCTTGTTTGATTTAACGTTCTTGCGTTCGATCGATTTGGGTATTGGAACTTTGCAATGGAAATTATACAATCCTTTTTCAAGATGTAAGCTGTGTTTGAAAATGACTTATACTAATAATAGAAATTAAGAGGCCATTATAATTGAGAAGTTTAAGGCTCACCATTGGTTTCTTTCTCTGTTTATCATCATAAGTCATAAAGCAATTGATGCCAGCCATGATCACAATTTGAGAATATATGTTGGTGATATTCACTGTGGATTGGATGAAGGATGAAACAGTTAGGATCACTCATTGTCACATTTAGAAAAATTGTACTCAAGAAATTGATGCAAATATTCATTTTAGCTTAGTCATAAGTCCTTTTATGATGTCATCGTTCATGTTTCTGGCGTGAAATACCCGCAATCTGCTTCTCAGTCCAAGATTGCCATTTTGTTCCGACATTTTGCGGTCAAACACTAGTATGGATTCGTCATGTATGAGATGTACATGGCCATATAACATGTGTTATCATATAATGTAACCATTAACCTGTTGGTTGCTGCCACTGAAGTTCCAATAACGAAATACTCCAAAACGTGATGCAATTATATCCTTAAGTTTCTATATTAAATGTGATATAAGTCCTGAATCAGCTACTGCATGCCTTCAATCATAAAATGAAATAAATACATGGATTTGATCCTTCCAATCAATCAATAAGTTTAATAGGATGATTTGCAGGGCGCCTATTACCACGCCAGTGTGGAGGTCGAATGGTCGATGTTCACATTTGTAAATTGCCTGAAGATAGAAGTTGTTGATTCATAAGTGTTGGAATAATATGTATATCGACGACCTAAATAACGAAATTCGAATACTCACATTGATTAGGTAATTATGAACTCTAAGCGGAAGAGCTGATGTCGTCGATGTCGTCTCACGAACGGATCTCGCTTGATGATGTGTGCCAAAGTATAACCCAACAACACATACGAATTACACACTTTAGATCCTACAGATAAGTCAACGAATAGATAAAACTAGATCATATATCTTATTTAAGTTAATTAAATAAAATAAACATATGGGTCCAAATCATATATCTTTATTTAATTTACAATAAGGTTCCGTTATAGTGGTGGAGATTCAAATCAATCTGCGGTGCAGACTGGGAAAAGATCAGAACTGAATTGTTTTGGGGCGTTGCTAATCACCCCCCTCCCCCCAACTCACCCCCCAGGGCCCTATTTACTTTTTTTTTTCAATTTATCATTTCTTCTATAATATTTAAAATCGTTTATAATTTTTAATATATATATCAAATATTAAAAATAAATATATATTTGAACTCTACACATCAATATCTAAAAAAAAGGATCAATATTAAATATAAAAAAAATTCATTACATTATAAATAAATATATATTAATAATATTTAATCACATACAAACTTTATCATATTCAATCGTTCCTTCAAAATATTGTCTACCACATGGATTGATGTTCATCACTTCATTTCACAGTTCAAGACGAACAGCATAACTATCGATCCTCAATGGAGGTATAGAATAATGAGAATATAGAAATAGTTGAACAAAATGATTCCCGACATAGACAATAGTTATTTCATGATATTTTTGGACTTCAATTGAAGAGGACCTCAATGACAAATGAGTAAAACAAGCAGAAATATTTGGATCGAATGTATGCAATACAATTTCGAAAATACGAGTAAAAATTATTGATAATTATCACATACGTATACGTTATAATTATTATGGAACAAAGAAAATATTTTTTTTTGAAATATATTTTTTATATTCAATATTAATCTTATTTTGTAGATATTGATGTGTAGATTTTAAATATATATTATTTTTATGTTTGATATATATATTACAAAATATAAATGATTTTAAATATTATGTAAGAAAGGGTAATCTGGGAAGGAAAAAAAAGAGAGAGGCCCACTGGGGGGTGTGTGTTTGGGGG
>JAOVYX010015655.1:0-27107 GCA_035668315.1 Drosera spatulata | reverse complement strand
GAGAAGTTGGAGGAAGCTGAACCAAAGAAGAGACACACAATCAAAACAGGAATAGTTGCTTCTTCAGTGTTTGTAAGTTGGAGAATTTTATTATCCTTAATGTTCGTAAAGTGGGTATGCCAATCCCTGATTGCTGAGTATGTTTTTTTTTCCAGGTCGGCTATATGTGGTATGAATACATTTACAAATTGGATAAGGTTACATATAACAAATTCCACCCATACACATCATGGATTCCCATAACGTATGCACAGCTTGACTCTTCTTTCAATAAAGGCTTCAGTCCATGAGCCTTACGCTGCTATAGCTTTGATCTTTTCCCCTTGTTGCTTGTAGGGTCTACATATGCTTACGCAACTTCACCCATCAACTACGTTGTTGCTCCTTGACTCTCTTTGCGTAAGTCCTGTTGAAGCTTTCCTGACATGATCTCTTTTTTAAAGCTGTTAGACATTATTGTTGCTGGTCTGGCTCAATCGTCCATTTTTTATCATGTATCTTAGAATTGGCAGTTGAAACTGTGCCATACTAAAAGCAAGACATGAAGATGGTAAATTGTTCCATCAGAAGTTCTTGTCCATTTGGGAAACCATACTCATGCATTCCAGTGACATCGATATGTCTGTGTTACTGTTTCCATTTATTGGGCTTACATGCCTTATTCCATATTCTGGTCCTGCTCAAGTGCTGAGGATGCAACTGCTTCCTAATTTATTGCTTACATGATTGATTTATCTGGAGACAATGATCTTATTTTTTATTTTATTTGCATTAGGTGGCTTGGAAAAATCACCCTTGAGAGCTATATTTCTCAGTTTCATATATGGCTGAGGTATTGGCTTTACTCTGTTTTCCCTTTTTTGTAGCTCGATATCAGGATGATAAATTGTTCTATTTCTTTTAATAGTGTGGTCTTAGGCAAGGAGGTGACATGAATCAGATGAGTGTGGGTTATTGAATGTAGGAGGTTGTACACAACCCCTGAAATCTTGTCGGAAGTTCTGTTCTTTTTTATTATGAGGAATTGACACTTCTTTGGCTGTACAAAAGATATGCCAATGACTCAATGACCAAAGTAACAAACTAATGGACTAAACATTCCTTTAAAAAAAACATAATGGATCCAACATGCATAATTTATTTCTGGATATTTCCTTTTCTTTTCTTTTATTCTTAGCATTTTGAATATAGTATGCCATGTGAAGTTTTTTTTTTTTTTTTTTTGGGGGGTGGGGGGAGACGACGTGAAGGTATAATGACTGCTCATTATAACTATGCGTGCATTGGATGCAGGTCAAGTGTCCCCAATGGCCAACCGAAGTTGCTTCTTTCACTCGTTCCAAACTATCCCATGCTCAACTTCATGCTCACAACTGCTGTATATGTCTTGGTATATAGAGTTTTCTTTTGATCCTTCGAAAATGACTGAAAAAAATATGTGATCTATCTCTTATCATGTGGTACTTTTTGCTTGTGTAGGTTTCACATCGGCTGTTTGAACTGACTAATTCACTCAAGTCAGTCTTCATCCCAACAAAGGACAATCGTCGACTGTTCCAAAATTTTCTTGCAGGGGTTGCGACTGCCGTGTCTCTATATTTCCTTGCATTTGTTCTCCTTCAGATACCTAATAATGTAAGTTGCTCTTGGAAACTTGTTCTCCTTGTCTATTATTTCTTCTATTGTTTGGAGGGTAAGTTGCCTCTAGATATTTCTTGCTTGTTAGCAGGTATAATGCCTATTACTGCGAAGTCTGTGATTAAATATGGAAGATGATACTCCATAAATGCAATGTCGTCCATGTCCGACTGTGAGCCAGTGGATGATACAGTGACCAGAATTGTTACATCTTGCCATTGGCATATCTTCTTTTCTTGCCTTGTGGCAACATTACTCCCCTTTTTTTTTCTTTTTTTGTTATTTTAGGTTATGGGAGGGTATCAGTTGAAAAGTGCATTTAAGATTTGACTGTGTTCTTTTTGATGGATTTTGTGTATATGAACTCAAGCTGTTCCATGCATGTTAGAAAGACATTTTCCTTTTTTGGTTCTATTTTGACCAACGACCAATGGATATGTCTGGATGATGTTTGCTGAAGTACTTGCTATTTCTCTTGTAGGCCTAACAGACCATGATGCGGACACGAATTTGTGGCAGTTAGCATGCGTTGAACACGTGGGAGGTTGTCTATGGATCAAAATAAGTCTACTGTTGATCGTGTGTAGCATGAAACTTGGCTGATAAAGTTGGCCAAGTGATGAACCAGTGAACAAGTGACTGCATCTTGGATTGACAGAAGCGATTGAATAGACTTGCCTCGACGAGGTTAGGGAGGAGCTGTTTTTGGAGGAAACATTTGATTTTCTGTTATATAATTCTTTTTTTTTTTTTTCCCACTGTAAAATGACACATTGTCGGATACCAAATTCTTGGTCATCTTCTTTAGCTCTCTCCCATTCATTACTCAGGTTATGGTGGCAACTGACAACCGTTGGTTGTTCACCATATACTAACATTGCCCTTGATAGAAGGTTGAGCACGAAAAAGTGGTTTTATGTACTCATTGCATAGAGACGTTGCGTTTTGATTGATCTGATATCTTCTTCGATGGCGTATGTATCACTGTTCTGTGGTGGGTTGTTGGAGAAAGTGTTGTTTTCTGGTCTCTAGGAATGAGGATCGACGGGATTGGATCCCTTTCTGTTGGTGTGCTGTTGGAGCATCTATACCGTTGGATTGATAATTCAACGGTTTACATTTGTTAGATGGTTTAGGGGTTGTTTTTATTTTTTAATTAGATTTTTTATGGGTATAATTTTTTTATGGAGTTTTTTTATTAAGTTTTTTAAGGTAATATTTTTTTAATAGGATTTTAATTTATTTTTATAGAGTTATTTTTATCAAGTTTTTTTTAGATTTTTTATTGGGAAAATTCTTCATAAGTATCCCTATGGTATCCCTATAAAGTATAAATGACACAAAAGTATCTCGTCTTTTTTTTTTTCAATAGGTATCCCATCAATATATATTCCAATAATTTTCATGTTGAAATATATATATATATATATCATATTTAGTTTTTTAATAAAACCATCATTGATTACACAGGATATTGATTTTCTTAAAAAAAAAATTAATTTCAAAGCCCAAGAAGATCTCTTATTCATTTGAGTGAAAAGGAGGAGTTTTGGTTCGACTTCATGGCCGATACTGGAGATTGTGGGAATTCCTCCTATTCAGTGGCTCGGTTGCTTGTTCAGCCTTCTCTTCGGGACCCAATGCATGTTCAAATGGACGAAAGAAGCGCTTCTCATAGGTGCAAGCCGATAGACAAGGGTACCCGTCCATTTTGAACTTGAAAAGGTTATCTTATGGTGCCAAAACATATGCACCAATGTTCCCATGGACTTTCCCCATGATCAATGCACACAGCTCAATCAAGATCTGTCGGGGTGAAAGGAGAGACTTACGCCAGATCCCCTCCGATAAGTGGCAAGTTGCCACGAGGAAGTGAACGAACCGAATCAGCACCCTTACATTAGCCTCCTTCGAGTACAAAGATGAGCATATAGCTGTTAAGAAGCCTGAACTGCCCGATGGGGTATCCGATTTGAAACATTATGATGGACCTCAGTGTTTTGTCATGAATGAACTTTTGATAAAGAATGAGAGAAAGAAAAGAATGTTTCAACAAAAAGAAAGAAATAATCGATAAGATTCTGTTAATAAATTTCTTAAAACATGAGATTGAAATTCAAAACAAAAAGAAAAAAAAAATCAAATCTTTAAAAATCACACAAAACAATATGATTTTAAAAAAATCTAAAACAAATGATAAGAGTTATTTTATGATATTTAATTTGAATAAGTAATACCTTTGGATAATTTTTTTTTATATAAATTTTCAACTTTAACAACACCATTTGAGCAACTTCAGAGGATCCAACTCCGGACAAAACCTCCATGGTGAGGAAAATAATCCATGGTGAATTGTTAATGGACGTGCTTTTGAGATGCTCCAGCCACCTTTGGGCTATCAAGTCTTGTTCAAAACGGCACACGAGAATTAAATGCTCAAAAAATTAACTCCTTTTATCTCAAAAATCTTATAAAAATATTATATGATTAAAATTAAAATAAATATTAAAAATATTATATGATTTAGAAAAAATACATTAATCTTGATAAAAGAATTCGTACTCATAACCACCATGGTAAAAGGATTTAAGAATTTCCTATCTTCTCAAAAGAATGGTCATCTACATCCACCATTTGTTACGCCACAGAATGCTTCGTTGATTCCTTCATTAGGGAAACGGGTTGGCCTTGGGCACAAAGTGGGGAGATCAGACAGCAAAGAGGAGGAGGAGTAGGGCCCTCCCTGAAGCCGAATCTCGCCACCGTGGGTTTGTGGATAAGTCTCCGGCCCTTCGAGGGTTTCTGCGCTCGTTGGATTGAGTTGCACGTCAAGTATCAAATTGCACTCGGTCATTGTTAGTGGCCACAAACCGTTTATGCCATTCTATCTTCTTCTTCTTCTTTTCTTTCTTTGTTGTCCTCTTCCCCCCCCCCCCCGTAAACTTCTCTCTCTTCTGGTAAGAAGCGAATCGAATTGAATCGAAGCGAGGTGAGGGACAATGTCGATGGCGATGAAGCTGTCGACGTGGTCTCCAAGTCTCGGATTGACTACTCGATTCAACACGGACCACTCCAATGTCCGTTTTGTCTGTTCCGCTAGCAGGTCGCCGCTCCTTGTTTATTGCAAGACGCGAAACCATGGTTTCGGGTACTTCCCCCCTTGCTTGTCTGCTTTGTTTCTGGTATTTCGTGTGGATTTCGGATGTTAAGTGTTGAGGGAACAATTCTACCAAAAATCTGAATGGATAATTCATTCTTTCTCGGGAAGTGCTTGGTTAGATTCGCCCTATGGATCCGAAGTGGAGATTATATTCATGTTAGATGATGCAGTAGTAATGTAATGGTTCTTAGTGGCGTTTTTTTTACTGGGCTTCTAGAATATGTTATGGTAGGGATGACAGTTGGTTGAGATGATAATCGTTGTATGGTTGAATACTTGATTAGCCAAGGTTGCGTGCGGTGATGTTCGCATTGATCTGTCTGCGAATGCTGTTGTGCTGATGTTTTATGACTGGCAACTATATATAAGTTGGGATGTTTTCTTCGCCTATTGTTGATTTTATAATGAGTACTAGAACACTGCTCCATGCACTACACGGATGAAAAATTATAATTAAATAATAATGTTAAATGATTTATGCGACGAAGAAGTCGATAGATTAATTATTTGTAAATTTATATTCTAAAAGAATTTTTATTTTTTGGTTTATCTCTTTGTTTCTTTGATAGATATAATACCTTGTGTATTAATTTTTCTTTTAAAAAGATTTGATCTATTTTTGATTTTATTTTGAAAGATAATTTTCGAATATTTTGATTTTTTATTTTATTTTATCTTTTAATTTAATAAATGACCTTTCTGAATGTTATCCTTTTATTTTTGTGTTTTTAAATCACTAATCTACGTGATATTATCCGATGATATATCATATAGTTATTTTTTTGTGAAAGATATTGTATATAGGATCAATATATTTTTGTAATCCAAATATTTACATTGTTTTAATTTTAATTGGTTAACACATAGGTTAGATTAGATTTTATTTTATTGGTTTTAATTTTTTTAACTGATTTTTTTAAATGAAAATAATGCTGTCATATCGTCCAGTTTGTCATCCAAATGATTTGCGGCTTAAAAGAGACTAAGTAATACCATATATAATATTAGATTAGATTAGATTCGGTCAAAGCTGCCATCAAGTCTCATATGTTGTTGTATGTGACTTCTGTTAGTGTTTACAGATCCATGAATGGTCTACATGTATGTAATTGCTGATGTTCCTGAGTTTAAGTTTTTCAGCTCCCAACATAAGAGACAAATTGCGAAGAAAGAGCCACCCAAAGAGCCTCGACTAGATGCTCTATTGCGGACTGCCAGTGACGGAGATGTAAAGCCAGAGAATAATTCTAGTTATGAAATCACTAGAGCTCCTTCAACTTTTCCTGCTGGAAGCCCCGCTCCTTCAGATTCTAATTCTCTGGTAATTTTCAGAACAAGCATTCATCATCATCATCTGTGGTTGCAGTCCAATAGGTAGGACTGTTACTGTTGGGTCAAATTCTTTTGGTAGAGTGATACACATTATTGAAATTAGATGAATCGAATCGTTTTGTTTCACTGCATTTGCAACCAAACTAATGCAGACTGAACGGGGATCATGTCTACTTAGATTTTTCTGTTTGATTATGCTCATGGCGAATGCTCTTTCAAAGGATGCGAGGTTGGTTCAGGTTTCACATTATGGGGAATGATATTTCGTAATTCTCTTCTCATACTTGGTTCAGGTTCTTCTGTCATGTAATGCATCTGTTTGTCAATGCTATTCCATGGTGGTTGTTAAAATCTAAATCATGTCATTTCATTCCCATATCACAGCCCGTAGATGTGGGTGGTGGAGAAACAAACTCAACAATTCAACCTGAGGATTTGATCAGGGTGATTAAAAATGCCGAGAAAAGTAGGTGATCTATCTTCTGGCCTCGTGTCCTGAATGATGCTGCTGGTGGATTTTGACAATCGCTTCATTTTCATTCAGATGTTCTTCTTATCAATCAAGCTCGGGTTCGTGCACTAGAAGATCTTGAGAAGGTCGTCGAGGAGAAAGAAGCTTTGCAAGGGGAAATTAACGTTTTGGAGTTGAGATTGGCAGAAACGGATGCTAAAATTAGAATTGCGACCCAGGAAAAGATACATGTCGAGCTACTAGAACAACAGTTAGGGGAGCTGAGGATGGAATTATCTAACAGAAGTGGCTCTCAGGGGGGTACTTTTGGCATTAATGAGACGTATGATGACATCTCAGCTCTTGGCCACTCTCCATCACATGACGCTAACACGCATGCCTTATCAGAGGAGCTTAGTTCGTTGAGAGCAGAAAATGTGTCATTGAAGGCTGATATAGAAACACTTAAGGAGGAATTTAGCAGCATCAAGACAACTGATGAACGAGTGGTAATGTTAAAGAACAAGTGTGTCAACTTGGAGTCTGTTGTAGATGATTTGGAGGTGAAACTTGCTGCAGCTGAGGGAGATGTTGCAAAACTTTCCTCTTTAAAACTTGAGTACAGAAGCTTGTGCGAGAAGGTAGAGGATCTTCAGTCATTGCTGGACAAGGCCACCAAGCAAGCTAGTGAAGCAGCGTGTGTCTTGCAACAAAATCAGGAGTTGCGAAAGAAAGTAGAAATGCTGGAAGAATATCTTCCGGAAGCTAATGTTCTAAAGCTATCTTCTGAACAGATGCAAAGTTATCATGACATAATGCAACAAAAGATGAGGCTGCTAGAGGACCGGCTTCAAAGATCTGATGAAGAGATACACTCCTATATTCAATTATATCAAGAATCTATGAAGGGATTTCAAGATAGTCTAAATAGCTTGAAGGAAGAGAGCAAAAGGCGAGCTGTGGATGAACCTGTAGATGACATGCCATGGGAGTTTTGGAGTAGCCTGCTGCTCTTGATAGATGGTTGGGCACTGGAAGAAAAAGTTTCATCAGACGATGCTAAAGTGCTGAAAGATATGGTGTTGAATAGAAACAGACGTCTTTGTGAAGCATACTTGGAATGCAAAGGAAAGGAGGAAGTGGAAGCTCTGGCCATCCTTTTGAGATTAACATCTAATTCTACAAGGTACACGAGAACTATGGTCACATGGTTTGGTGTTTTCAATCGAGGAAGCTTTGAAAGTGAGCAGTTCCTTGTGGACATTTACTTGCTCATGAAAATTTGTGTTCATCTGCAGTTCAAGACTGCATATCATTCACATTGCTGCAGAAATGGCACCAGTTGCCAAGGTACGTGCTAAAATCTTTCTCAAACCATGCTGACATAAATAAAAAGTCAATTAGTCAGGGAAGCTCTCTCTCTTATTGATCTTATTCAAGCTTCACTATTTGCATGGTTAGGCCTTCCGGGATTGTAAGAACTAAGAAACACTTTTAGGGATAGCTGACGGGCATCATTCATCTTGCATCCTCATTTTGACTGAAAGATGTTTGCAATAGGGCTTAACATAGTGGCATGTTAAGAGAATGGCCTTGCCTTACGTTTTTCCTTTTATATAATGTGTTGATATACTTGACCCATTGCACTTATACCCATGAATCCACAGCATTTTATTGGCAGAACTGCAGAATCCCTTTTAACTTCATTTACAAACTTGTCCTTCTATGATCCGAAGCCTTTCATTTTCATTTTGGAATAGGAAATTATATCTTTTCTTACACGGATCTTGGTAGGGATGGACATACCTTGTATGGATCTCCTCCTTACAACCATCTTTTTTGCCTGGGAAACTTGAATGCAACTTTATGTTTTCAGCCACTTACTCCTTTTTTCTTTTTCAAGTCATTTCTTTGTATTCCTTCTTTTGCTTCTGCCTATTGTGATTCTGTTTCTTGCTACCTAAAGATGGGATTTTGTGAGAAAAAAGGCATCATGTTCCATAGCAAAGAATGCAATATAGGTTTTTCCTTTTGAGCCTTTGCTCTAAGTTTTGATTTCCTGATCGATGTTTGATATTGAAGGTTGGAGGCTTGGGAGATGTTGTAACTGGTCTAGGAAAAGCACTGCAGAGGAAAGGACACCTTGTGGAAATTGTTCTACCCAAATATGACTGTATGCAGTATGATTCCATTCATAACTTGAGGGTATGGTTGTTGGTTAATACTGTCAGCATTGTACTCTTTACGCTACAAATTTTAATCTATCTGGTGTCTAAACTGTTCATTTCCCAAACAGGCTTTAAATGTGGTACTGAAGTCATACTTCGACCGGCTATTATACGAAAACAAGATCTGGGTTGGGACTGTGGAAGGTCAAGGATCGAACTCGAAATATTACTTTAGCTACATGATATACTGTCTCTAAATGTACACAATATACTGTCTCTAACTGGAGAGAATTCTATCAATGCTTAGGTCTTCCTGTTTATTTTATCGAGCCCCTCCATCCTTCAAAGTTCTTCTGGAGAGGTCAGTACTATGGTGAGCATGATGATTTTAAAAGGTTTTCCTTCTTCAGCCGTGCAGCACTTGAGTTGCTCCATCAAGCTGGAAAGAAACCAGATATCATACATTGCCATGATTGGCAGACAGCTTTCGTGGCAAGTGTTTTTCTTGATCCGTAGATGAAATTGTAATTGTTTACTGCGGAAGGGCAGGTCTTTTTTTCTTTTGTTTTTTTGATAATGAAGGGCCGGTCCTTAGTTTTCTTAATTTCAAAATCTGCTGTAATTTGTAGGCTCCGTTGTACTGGGATATTTATTCACACAAAGGACTGAACTCAGCAAGGATATGCTTCACATGCCACAATTTTGAATACCAGGGGGTTGCTCCTGCTTCAGAGTTGGCATCATGTGGTCTCGATGTTGATCATCAGAACAGAAAAGACAGGATGCAGGATAATGCAGGTCACAATCGAATCAATCCTGTCAAGGTGGAGTATTAATTGATCCACAGCCGATTGACTACTGTTTCATAACCTAAATTTGAAATCTTGGTGATATCTCATATTTATGACTTATAGGGTGCAGTTGTGTTCTCCAACATTGTAACGACAGTGTCACCTACCTATGCAAAAGAGGTTCTTACCCCAGAGGTATGAATAAAGCCTCTTTACTGACAATTATGAATGACCTGATTCCTTGTTTATGATAATGGATTCGTAGCAGTAAAAAATATGCACTTTCACACCGTTGTGGTCTGAGTTCAAGGATCCAAATTTTTTAGATCCAGAATCTGTTGATTCTTAGCAGTTGTGGTTTGTTTCAACTGTTCATGCATTCTTTAATCATGCTTCTTTCTGGAAAGCTTATGAACTGAACTGAATTCCCTTGGTTCCATAGGGAGGTCGAGGCCTTCATAGCACCCTTAGTTCTCAATCAAGAAAGTTCACCGGAATACTTAACGGCATAGATACGGATACATGGAACCCTGCGACGGACGCTTTTCTTGAAAGGCAGTATAATTCAAGTGATATCGAGGGAAAGTTGGAAAACAAGCTTTTTCTAAGAAAGCACCTTCATCTCTCTTCTGCAGATGCTACACGGCCATTGGTAACTTCCTCATGCTGTGGTTCTGTTCAGTCTTTGCTTTGTAGGATGTGTTCCTTATCATATCTTCATTATGCCCTGTGCATTTGTTAATGCATGCATCGCTTGGATATCTTCTGGATTAAAGAACATGGAGGTCTTTCGCTGTGGATTAGAATTGCGTTGGCTTTAGAGTGCTGATATGAGAATATTATGATGAAGAATGAGTGAGTAGTTGTTTTTTTAAACATAGTTGTAGTCTTGTAGAACTTATGAGAGGCTTAAGACATCATGTTAGCCTTTACTCGGGACTTGGCTACTTATCGAATGCACAATGTGTCTTGTTTGCTTGCAAGTAGAGAAGAGAATTATACTAATATGATTGTGTGGGTAGTGAATATTTGTAATGCTGAGAGTGGGGAAGATAGAGTGGCCTTGCCTCTTTGTGACCTTCAGTTTAATAAATGAACAGGTAGGCTGCATAACTAGACTCGTTCCACAAAAAGGTGTACATCTAATACGACATGCCATATACCGGACCCTAGAGCTGGGAGGACAATTTGTACTTCTGGGATCCAGCCCTGTGCACCATATACAGGTAATGCATCTTTTCTCTCGGATGATGGTTATTTATATTTATGTGGGCAACTATGGGATTTTTTGAAGTAGCACGTTATTTGCTACTTATATAAACTCTCATGGTGTTAATCATTTGCTTTTCTTGTATTATAAATATAGAGAGAATTTGAAGGTATTGCAAACCATTTCCAAAGCCATGATCATGCTCGGCTGATCCTGAAGTACGATGAGTCCCTCTCTCATCTGATTTATGCGGCATCAGACATGTTCATCATTCCATCCATCTTTGAGCCCTGTGGCCTAACTCAGGTATTGGTGTCTATTGTCATAAATCTCACGAGGATGAAACGTGCTGGTATTTATCTTTGCACTACCTTTGCTATCGTGTTGGAGGTTTAGGTTATGTGTGAATCTAATTTTCCTGTGAACAATGGCCTTTTAATCAATGAGTGGGTACTGCACTCGATGTCTGGCATTTTCCGCAACGCATGATGAATTATCATATCTCAACTTTTGTAGATGATAGCTATGAGATATGGCTCAATTCCGATTGCGAGGAAGACTGGAGGGCTGAATGACAGGTGGGCGATATTCTTTCTTTTGCTGCTTTGTTTTCTACTTTTCTTTAGTCACCATGCGAAAAATGCACTGCTACACATCTTCGATCATGTACCTCGGTGAATAGTCACTAACGTCTATTTTATATCTGATTCATAGTGTTTTTGATCTCGATGACAAGGCTATACCTGAGAAATTACATAATGGATACACATTCTTTACAGCTGATGAACAGGTAAGTACGCATCATCTTGGTACTCATCTTTTTCGTCCCTCTGCTTATTTGTTTTATTTAAAACTTTCGTGTGTTGAAGTGGGTAAACATGTATAAGGAATTGAGGAGAATCGACCCGTATTTAGCTGTCATTTCCTGTTTTTGAGGAGCTGAGTAGTAATCAATATTGGAAAAAAACTCTGCAGGGGGTAAACAGTGCATTGGACCGTGCAATTCACCACTACAAGCACAACAGACAGAGTTGGGTACGGCTTGTTCAGAAAGTTATGGAAATAGATTTCAGTTGGAATTCTTCAGCCTCGCTGTATGAGGAGCTCTACCAGACCTCTCTAGCCAGAGCTAGGGCTGCAAAACATGCGTGATGGAGCTTATTCATGGTCGATTCATCATCTTGAAACCTTGAATACAAAAGGGACCATCTCGGAACCCTCTTGGAAGTCTGCCAGTTACCGTGCATTCTTGAATACTAAGCCAAAGAGAAGAGTGACGTATATACCGACATTCTTAGGGTTCATGTTAATAGTCATCTCACGAACAATTACTGTCCGAGGAAAGCGAATGTACATGATTTACCACAGCGATTAGCTCACATGATCATATGTGAAGTCTGTGAATGCGAGACTGTAGGCTTTGCAAGGTTGAGGTTGGATATGATGTTTGTACCCATTTTGATTGTTCAGACAAACTGAAATCGAAGTGTATGGAACATATGTGCTTGAAATACAGAAACTACCGAGTCTTCTAAACACATCAAAGGGGCGAAGGTGCATGTGCGTGTGTTGCAGGTACGGATATTTCTCTGAACAGAAAGTGCTAAGATGCAGCCATGCAGGTAAGCAAGCTCTTTGACATCTGCCGTTTAATGCAGGGCAGGTTGAACTCGTGGGTAGAGGTTACAGATTCTGATTGCAGGTAAGGACACTGTAATGTCGAGCGATCAACCTCTACCTGAAGCAACGTTCTGTGTGACAGGTAAGCAACATTTAGTTATGGAAATTTTGGTTCAATTTCCTTGTTTGGCATGTTTGCTGTTTCAAATATGATGAATACATCTTGTAGTGAAAAACAAAAACCATGTTCGTGTTCTGCATAAAATCAATTCACATTGTGGCTTGATTGCGAAATGGATGACGATAATAATTTACATTGACCCACCCTCGTACAATGTCTACACCATAGAACAACAACTTAAAAACTCTCAGCCTCTCAAACAAACACTTCACTTTCCGGGAACAAAGTTGGTGGCAAAAGCCCATGCATTGTTGTTGACGGGGTCGGCGAGGTGGTCAGCGAGGTTCTCCAGCGGTCCCTTTCCGGTGACGATGGCTTGAACAAAGAATCCGAAGACGGAGAACATGGCGAGCCTGCCATTCTTGATCTCCTTCACCTTCAGCTCAGCAAAGGCCTCGGGGTCATCAGCAAGACCCAAGGGGTCAAAGCTACCACCGGGGTAGAGCGGGTCAGTGACCTCGCCGAGTGGCCCGCCAGCGACCCGGTAGCCTTCGATGGCTCCCATCAAGATGACCTGGACGGCCCAGATGGCCAAGATGCTCTGGGCATGGATCAAGCTGGGGTTGCCCAAGTAGTCAAGCCCGCCCTCGCTGAAGATCTGGGCTCCGGCCTTGAACCACACTGCCTCGCCGAACTTGACCCCGTTACGGGACAAGAGTTCGGGGAAGATAATGCCGAGAGCGCCGAGCATGGCCCACCTGGCGTGGATGACCTCCAGCTCACGGTTCTTGGCAAAGGTCTCTGGGTCGGCGGAGAGCCCGGCGGTGTCCCAGCCATAGTCGCCGGGGAATTCACCGGTGAGGTATGAGGGGGCCTCGCCGGAGAATGGGCCCAAGTACTTGACACGGTCGGGCCCGTACCATGGGCTGCCGGAGGAGACGGGCTTGGGCTTGACGGCGGTCTTCCTCATAAAGATTCCTCGGGTGGTGTACCTCGGGGTAATGCCGGCGAAGGTGCTGGAGGAGACGGTCATTGGTGTGGCAGCCATGGTTGTTTGGAACTGAAGGGAGGATCTGGTCAGTTGAGACGGCTGAAGATATAATAGATGTTGAGATTGGAGGTGGTGAGGAATGATCGTCGGTTCGGGCACTCATTTATAGGAGCAGTGAATGGGCTAAGCTCGTTATCATATGATATCTGAATCTGTCTTCTCATTGGTCCTCACAGATTCCAGCTTGGCTGGATATCTATCCTACTTGGCGCTCTAAGCGCCGTGAACTGTCCCTAGATTTTTTCGGGTTGGCATTGGACTTGGATCAATGAGAGTTGGACACGTCGAGATTTTTAGGATAGCAACTCATCTGGATCCTCATCCGTTCTCTTCTCTCTAGAGTCTGGCCTTGCCTTGGCATCCCCTCGCTCATCCAGCAAGTGGGAACTACAGTAGATTTTTTCTATGCGCTTCTTGTTAGAGCCATTGCAGCCACTCCTTGCTGTACGATCTTTTCTTTGCATTTCCTGTTGGAGCCACTCCTTTGGTAGTAGATTTTTTTTTCTTCCCTTTGCATTGGTAGTATCTAAATCATGTTGTTGAAGAGTGAAACTTTGAATGGTTCGTCAAGAGCATAGACAGGCGTTTTATCCGTAAACATGGTCTCTGCTGAGAGTTTGGGTGAGAATAACATGGAAAACCCACTCTGTCTTCCCTGCTCTTAATTACTACAATGATGTAAGCGCAAAGTTGAACGGACCTCAGAGCAATCATTACCTAATTAAGATTGAGCATGTTAAGAGGCATGCATTACATCTGAAGTTACCGTTGCATGTCCATAAAGCCATAGAGTCCCAACGTTTAAAAGATGAATCGAATAGCTAGTGCATGCTGCTTCATCTTCCCCGATCAATTCAAAACGCCTTCATTTGATCTCTTATATAACTATGAAATTGACGACGACGCTGTATCCAACATTGGCTTGCTCTTTTCTTGATCGTCTACTCCAAACATAATTCATCTCTCAATGACGAGGAGATCGATTCTTCCACTACTTTAGTGATCATGTTCTTGGTATTCCACTCTGGTAATAGTAATTAGCCCCAAATATGAAACACACTGTTATTCTGTTTTGTTTCAATTGAATTATAGTATTCGGGTTGTAAATTGTTATTCCTATGTGTGAGTGAAGGATTGAAGACGGTGGTGGCTCATGGGAAGTCATGCGTTGCGAAGCCTTCGGCAAGCGAGACAGAGTTGAAGAACAACATAGCGTTTGCCTGCAACTATGTGGATTGCTCTGTAATTCAGCCAGGAGGGGCTTGCTTAGAGCCACAAATTATCATTAACCATGCCTCTGTGGTGATGAATGCCTACTATCAAAAGAACGGCAGGCACTCGTGGAACTGCAACTTCACTGGTTCAGCGTTGAGGGTTGTCACAGATCCTACTAAGTGATCCGCAAATTCTTCCCCTTGTTGGACTTTGTTAGTAGAAAATACGAGGACTGATGAGCGGTTAACTGTATTTTTTTGCAGGTTATTGTAGCTGCAGTTAAGTGTTCTCTCGAGCATTGCCATTGGGTGAGGTGATTATCATGGATTTGCAATAAGGTGCTTGTTTGGTTGAGAACTTACGGAAAGGAGCAGCGAAGCGGATATGAAGTTAGTTTATAGGTTTAAAGTGTTGGTCACTGATCAAAATAGTGTGTTGATTGTGTTGAAGTTACAGCAGTTACATCGTCTGTTAAGTACTTTTCAGTTACTTTTTCATGGATTTGAGTTTGCTGTTTGTGTCACCAGTTTCATGGTTTCGTGCGACTCGCAATGCTATCAGCTTGGCTTGACATGCCATTTTGTTTATTGGCCGAATTTCAAAAACCACAAGCTGAAAGAGAGTGGGACTGACAGCCAGACATAAAGAGACCCCTAATTGATAAAGACGATGAAGCAGGGCAGCCATATGCTGCTTCTCTTCCCCTTGCCTCCCTTCCTCTATAATGGGTTGCCTCTATCTACTCACGTTAACAAAATATAGAGCATCTAAACACGTTGACAAAATAATAACGTTCTTAAAAAAAAGAGAGAAAAATTTACATTGGGCCTGACTGGTGGTCTGGGCTGCTCACAAAGTATCTGACTGGGCTTTTTCTCAATTGGACCGAGGAACGATTCATCTTCTTCTTTCATTATCCAGAGAAAAACAAACACACGCCTCTCTTTGTCCCTGTGTTGTCATCAGAGAATTCCCAACAGTAGCGGTAGAGCCATCGGGTGCCCCTGCCGGAGGGACTGGAGATTGGATTAAGAACATGGACAACGGCAAGTATGTTAGCGGCTGCAGATTGTATCAATCCCATTCCCGGCTGCGTCACCAGTTTACTCACCGCTCGGTGACGCCTGCAGCGAGCTAGTGCAACCTCTCTCATTTTCCGTTCCAGGTTCCATTCTCTAGTATTTATAATTTCGATTTTCAAATGTTTTCTTTTTTCCCCTCTTCTCAGATGTTTTGCCACAATCAAATCGTCGTAGAAGATGGAGTTGAAAAGTGGAGGGTTTTATTATGTATGGTTTTAGGATGTGGAAACGAGGGCAGGGCAGGGTCAAGGCCTCAATGGTTCCATATACCGTGGAACCTTGTTCAAGTACATAGATCATGGCATGAATTAGTATGATGAGCCTTTTTTTTTTTTTGTTGGTAATATCAAATTCCATGTTTTAGTAATTTCTATGGATGAGCGATGACCACTTCCTGTGCTACAGGTTGATGACCTTATTTTCCTTTCAGAGATTCGCAGATTTTGCTGAACTTTGCATCATCCAAACATGAATATCAGAGGCTACACCATCACCAAACCTACTTGTCTGCTTACAAATTCCCAGTTGCCGTCTATTGCATCTGGTAGATCCCATGTGCTGGCCGCTTGCTTTATTCTAGCTACCCCTCCTCCAAGGGTTAGGATACGTTTCATCCCTAAATTTCAGTATTCCGTCTCCCAAATAAGCATGTCCAGCAGCTCTGTGAAGGATTATAAGGTATCCAAGAGGGACACCTCCAGTGCTTCCCCCTTGTATCTTCGTCCTAGTTTATTGGAGATCAACAAACAGAAGTTGGAAAATCGTGCCAAAGTCTACGAGTTTCTCACCGGGATCGGGATTGCCCCGAGTGAGCTTGATGGCCTCGAACTTCCGGTTACTGTTGATGTCATGAAGGAGCGGGTGGGCTTTCTCCATAAGCTAGGCCTGACAATCGAAGACATCAACAACTACCCTCTTGTACTTGGGTGCAGTGTCAAGAAGAACATGATACCCGTGCTCGATTATCTTGGCAAAATTGGTGTTAGGAAATCAAACCTTACTGATTTCCTGCGAAGGTACCCGCAGGTCCTCCACGCAAGTGTTGTCATCGATCTACAGCCTGTGGTCAAGTACCTTCAAGGCCTGGATATAAAACCTGTTGATATTCCTCGTGTTCTGGAAAGATACCCTGAAGTTTTAGGGTTCAAGCTCGAAGGAACCATGAGCACTTCGGTCGCTTATTTGGTCGGGATCGGTGTAGGAAGAAGAGTAATTGGAGGAATTTTGACCAGATATCCTGAGATTCTAGGGCTGAGAGTGGGACGATTCATCAAACCTCTGGTGGAGTATCTTGAGGGTATAGGCATTCCTAGGTTGGCCGTTGCAAGATTGATAGAGAAGCGACCTCACATCCTCGGATTTGAATTAGATGATACCGTAAAGAAAAATGTAAAGTTGCTCCTGGAATACGGAGTGAGAGAAGGATCACTAGCATCTGTAATTGCTCAGTATCCTGAGATCATAGGAATATACCTCGAGCCGAAACTTTCCCATCAGCACAAGTTACTAGCCTCAGCTATCAGTTTGGGTAATGAGGAGTTTGGACGGGTGATTGAGAAGATGCCCGAGGCGGTAGTGCTTAATTCTGCGGCTATATTGAAGCATGTGGACTTTCTGAAGGATTGCGGGTTCACATTGGAACAAATAAAGGAGATGGTGACTGGATGTCCTCAATTGCTTGCCTTGAATATCAAAATCATGAAATTTAGTTTTGATTACTTCAAGAACCGCATGCGTAGGCCTTTGGATGACCTGGTTTCCTTTCCAGCTTTCTTTACGTATGGTCTGGAGTCTACGATAAGGCATAGACATGAGATAGTTGCAAGGAAAGGGCTGAAATGTTCGCTTGCGTGGCTTCTGAATTGCTCGGATGAGAAGTTTGAGGAGAGGATGAGTTATGAGTCCATTGATATGGAGGAGACGGAACCCGATCTTGCCTTTGACATGAATACTTTAATGGATCCAAGAAGTGATGATTCAGCTTCAGATCTTGAAGATGATGACCAGTTGTAATTGAGATGATTCGTTGGAGATTTGACGGTATATATGGTGAAGACCTTGCCACATGGTCAGTGATTCCCCATGTACAACTGATTGTCTGGGATGATAAAGTGCTGTTGCTACTTACTTGCTTATTCTTGGAAAGGGAATACTGTTGGAGGCAATTTGCTAATTTGCTATCCGGGATGCATGGCTGTATGGTTCGATGTCCTCAATGATTTTCTCTTTGTAGAACCAGTCGCATTACGTGAAGGCAGCAGATAAATATTATGGCAATTTTGGATGAAGCTGTCAGGTACTTAAGCCTTATTACTAGTGTCGGTAACTAGAGGTGACATTTATGGGTATTTTATCATGCTGTTCTCCCCTGATATTTGTCATGGAAATGAAATACACTGTTATGTGCGTCCCTTTCTTCTATCTATATGTGCTCTTGTCGTGCATTACTTGTTTAACCCGATGGGTCACTGAAGTTGGCTATCATGCCGTCTGCGTACCAATCACATTCATGTGATTGTATTACACGATTAGCAAGTGTTTTGAGATTCATGAATTTTAATCAGGAGCGGAATGAGCATGGTCACTCAGCAATTGATCAATGATAATTGTCACCAGTAAAGTTCATGCCTGGATCCCCTAAAGTCGTGCGTTGATATTCTCTTCACGCTTCTCGCAATACATGTCTTGATCATGCAAGAGGCAAATACTTGATCTTTAAACTTTGACTTGAGATATGTCATTGACATGAAAAATCCCGAGTAAGAATATGCTAGAATTTAGATGGAGAATAAAAAAAAATAGAAAAAAATAATAAATCAATGCAAGTCTCAGCTAATTCCTATCCATCTTTCGTCCAATTTCCAAGTCATAGTTTTCTATAACCTGATGAGAATGAATGAATAAATGTGAAACTAACTAATAACGGAAGGTTACTTGGACGGGGAACGAATCACCTGCATCCCCGACAATGATGGTATGTTCACCTGATGGCAAGAGCATCGAACTCTTGAAATCAACAACGCCTAGAGCCTTGCAAGCATTGAAGCTAAACTTTACCTTCTGTTGTCCTCCGGCCGGCACAAAAACTCTCTGAAAGCCAATGACCTGCTTCTCATGGGCCCCGGAAACTCCCTCCGGTGGCTTAGAGTACACAATCACGACCTGACTGCCATCTCTGTCCCCTGTATTCTCAACCACCACATGGAAGTTAAAGTGCTCCTCGCATTTCAAGTCACTAACCATAACAGCCGGGCATCCAGGTTTTGTGATGACATCCTCATAGGCCAAGTCCCGGCAATGAACATGTTTTCCTAGTTTGACATGGACTGCACTCTGTTTCTTGGGAAGGTCGATGTGATGTAGAAACGTAGTGTAGCTTAAGCCATAGCCGAAGGGGTAGACTGTGGGACCAGTGTAGAATCTGTAGGTTCTGCCTGGGTAGCCGAGTTTATTGTTTGGCCTCAATAACAGTGAGGCCATGGGTATCTGATAGATGTAGTCATTTGGGTACCATGTAACGGGCAATCTTCCGCCTGAGATCCAATAGAGGAACATATATTATATGTTCACAAGACTTGGAAGTGAATATGCATTCTTGCTTCAAAATAACTTACCTGGATTATATGCTCCAAAGACAACATCAGCAATGGCGCGACCCCCTTGTTCTCCTGGGTATCCTGCCCAAAGGATAGACTTAACATCTTCATTTCCTTCGGCGAAAGAGAGGTCCACTCCACCGGCTGACATGATAACGAGAATTACTGGACCCTTGGAGGCTTTAGCTACCTGGTTGATGAGTTGAGCTTGGTTTCCCGGAAGAAGGAGATTAGTTCGGTCATTGTCCTCGAGCTCTACTGTTCTATCTAACCCAGTGATGATGACTGTTGCATCTGCATTCTTTGCAGCTTGCAGTGCCGGCCCAAAAAGATTCTGGTTCTGGCAAGCAACATCAGGACAACCCTGTGCAAAGATAATGTTTGTGTATGCTGAGAACCCTTGCAGCGGAGTTTTTAATCTGCATGGTTTCCCTAGTAGAGGATTTCCAAAAAACGAAGTTAGAATCCTTTGATATTCTAATGGCAAACGAGTAATAGTATGAAACTGAAATCAGATATTTGACAGTGCAATGTGTATTCCATTTTTATGGATTGCATAATACCTGCATAGTTTCCTAGCATAACATCGCTTGCATTGCCATGAGGTCCAATTATGGCCAGTGTTTTAAAATCATCTGGGTTCAAAGGCAGCGTTTGGTCATTGTTCTTCAGAAGGACGATGCCTTCCCTTGCTGTTTCTGCTGACAACTCTACGTGTTGATCGGTGCAGATATCCTTCTTTCCCAGATTCTCGAAGGGGGTGTCTCCATCGAAATAGCCAAGCCTCATTTGCACAGTGAAGAGGTACTTGAGTGATCTGTCGATGTCTTCCTCCCTAACTTTGCCTTGCAGTGTTGCGTTCTCCAGATGGTCTCCATAATATGAGTGAAAGTCTCTCCAATCCTCGCAGTCCAAATCGAGTCCTGTTGCATGCCCGAGTTCAATATTGTGAAATCCTGCTGGTTCTAAATTGAGAAGACATATAAGCATGGAGACGTGCCTGCTCTTAAGGTACGTGCAACTGTTTCTTCTGGGGTGTAGTTCAGGAAATGTTGGTGGATATTCATCTCTTCCACTGCATCACAATCTGCGACTATGTATCTGCATATTTTATATGTTTAAGAATTCCCAATCTATATTATACCACGTGATGCGTGACAAATCAATTTAAATTCATCTATTTTGACATGTACCCGTGTAAATTCCAAGCATTCCTGACGGTCTCATTTAACATGATTGCATCCGCACATGAAGGAATCCCGTCGATTTGATTGTAGGAGCACATAACACTGCTAACATCACCTTCTTTCACACACATTTCAAATGGCCGCAAAAAGGTTTCAATCATATCTTGCTGCGTTACCTACAACGAAAAAATCAGAGTACTCTTGAGTCATGTTGGTTCATAGCCCGGCAAGCAAAACATTTTGTGTTCCGTTTCTTAGGTAGAAACTCGTACCTTGGCATCAAATACAAACCGGGTTGTCCCATTTGAGTTCTCGAGATCATAAGCAGCCATGTGTTTGCAACATGCTGCAACCTTGAGGGGTCTCGAGTTGGGATCGTCACTGTGCTCATTGCCCTCAACGTCCTGCATGCCCCGTACAAAGTTGATGGCATAGCGGCCAACTGTGTAAGGGTCTTCACCTGGCGTCTCTAGTGTTCTTCCCCATCGAGGGTCTCGGACTACGTTGATAACGGGACTCCAAAATGTCAAACCAGCATGCTGTAAGTTGTACATTGCTCTTCCTTCTGTAGACACAACCTAAACAGCAACAAGACAAACATGGTGAATGAGTTTCTAACCAAAGTCCAGATTTGAAGATTTCATGGGTATGAAATGGGAAATTCATTGTTGTCCCGGGGATCTTTCAGAAGGGTATGTTCAGTTATTTGTCATAAAGCAGTATATTGTTGGACTAGTAGTAACTAGTCATAGTCCAACCCCTGCCCCATCCCATGTGTGCATGTATCTCCCATGTGAGTGTGTTTTTTATCTTCAGGAAAGGGGCCTTTGGACCAGCAGAGGAGGTACAGCCGGGTAAATATATACACACAACTCAAACTACAGCAAACAGAATACAAGAGCAAAAACCGAGAAAAACAAAAAGAGACAGAGACAGGTCTGTGCAGTTGGAAGAAAACAACCGCATCAAGGCTCATCCGTGATCGGATTAAGTTGATTTTTTTAGAGCGTGTACACGACATCATGTTCTTCGTATTTAACAGTTGGATCGTATCATGTTCTTTCTTGGATATGATTCTGATGAGTTTGGTTATAGGTTTTACGATCCAGTTGAAAGGAAGATCGTCAGAAACAGAAGTGTGATGTTTGTGGAGGATCAGACGATAACAGATATTTAGAAGACAGAGAAGACAGTATCACGAGATTCTGATGACAGTATTGAAATTGAAGTGATCCCGACTACCGATTTGCAAAGAGAGATTCAGGATAAGGACTTTGATGAGGTTTTACATCAGCTTTGAAGTGATATTCAGTTTGAGTTTGAGGAACCAGAGAGGGATCAGGCACAGTACGACCAACAGGGTGCAGATGAGTTTTGATGTTCAGCCAGAGGATATTGTTGATGTTCAGCAACAATCGCTGGCAGTTCCACCAGCTACTGGTACGAGACGGTCTACCAGAGTTCGTACGTCGTCCACTAGTTACTCGTCTGATGAGTATGTGTTGTTGACAGATTCAGATGAGCCTGAATGTTTTCAAGATGTCGTTGTAGATGATAACAGAGCTAAGTGGATAGATGCAATGCTAGACAAGATGAATTTCTTGCATGAAAATCATACTTATGAGTTGGTGGCTTTACCGAGAGGCAACAAAGCTTTGAAGAGTCGCTGGATTTATCGATTCAAGCATGATGAAAATACTTCATAGCCGTGATACAAAGGTAGATTGGTCGTTAAGGGTTTCATTCAGAAGTGGGTGATTGATTATGATGAGATATTCTCACTAGTTGTGAAAATGTCTTCAATCAGAGTTGTTAGCAGCGAGACTTGATCTCGAGGTCGAGCAGATGGATATGAAGACAGCTTTCTTTCATGACAATTTGGAGGAAGAGATGTACATGGAGCAACCAGAGGGTTTTAAGGTCAAAGACAAAGAGAACTTTGTTTGCAGGCAGCAAAAGAGCTTGTACAGATTGAAGTAAGCACCGAGACAGTGGTACAAAAAGTTTGAGTCTTTTATGGGGAACACGCCTATCAAAAGACTACTTCATATCACTGTGTATTCGTGCAGAGGTTCACAAATGATGATTTCATCATTTTATTGCTCTATGTTGATGTCATGTTAATAGTTTGCCAGAATGCCAGGGGGTGAAGTAGTAATTGAGCAAGTCTTTCTCGATGAAAGATTTTGGGCCAGTTAAGCAGATTCTAGGTATGAGAATCAGCAGAGACAGAGAAGCCAGGAGACTGTGTTTCTCTCAAGAGAAGTGTATTGAGATGGTACTTCAGAGGTTCAAGATTCATCATGCTAAAGTGGTAAGCACTCCTCTTGCTACACACTTTAAGTTAAGCAACAAACAATGTCCGTCAAGTGAGAAAGAAAGAAAAGAGATGGAAAAAGTTCCTTATATTTATGTAGTGGGTAGTTTGATGTATACAATGGTTTGCACCAGGTCAGACATACCTCATACAGTGAGAGTTTTCAACAGATATATTTCCAATCCCGAGCACTGGATGGACTGGAGTGCGTTCTGAGATATCTCCGCGGCACTTCTAGTTTGAAATTTTCATTTGGGAGTGATGATCCGTTTCTACTGGGTTACACAGATTCAGACATGACGGACGATGTTGATGACAAAAAGTCTACTTTAGGGTATTTGACTAGTTTTAAGGGGGGGGGGGTTGTTGTTTGGCAATCCAAATTACATAGATGTGTTGCTTTTTTAACCGCAGAGGCAGAGTTCATTACAGCGACAGAGACATGTAAAGAGTTACTTTGTATGAAAGGTTTCACACGGGAACTTGGTTTTAGTCAGGATTGATATACTTTGCTTTGTGATAATTAGAGTGTTATACACCTTGTGAAAAACTCTAGTTTTCATTCAAGATGTAAACATATTGATGTGAGATAACACTGGATACAAGACACACTGAAGGCAAAGGAGGTAACACTCGAGAAGATTCACACTGACGACAATGGTGCAGACATGTTGATTAAGGCTCTTCCAAATGAGAAGTTTGAGTTTTGTCGGCACCTCACCGGCATGATTTCCACTTGATTCATTGTTACTGGGATCTCCTTTTTTGGTTGGAAGGGGAGATTTGTTGGACTAGTAGTAACTAGTCATAGTCCAACCCATGCCCATCTTATGTGTGTATGTATCTCCCATGTGTGTATGTTTTTTATCTTCAAGAAAGGGGCCTTTGAACCAGCAGAGGAGGGACAATCGGGTACAATATATACACAAAACTCAAACTGCAGCAAACAAAACACAAACAGAGAGAAAAAAGGGAGAAAAACAAAGAGAGACAGGTTTGCGTAGTTGGAAAAAAACAGTCGGATCAAGGGTCATCCGTGGTCAGATTAAGCTGATTATCGATGAACGTGTACACGACATCCTGTTCTTCGTATTCAACGGTTGCTCTGAAACAGCAACCGACAGATTTGGTCATTTCTTTCCTTATTCTTTTGGTGTGGTTGCTATTGGCTCTTGATCTTCACTATATATATGTAAATCCTGTCATTGTGATCTTCATTGAGGTGATTTTTAGGTTGTGTACTTAGTGGAACTTGGTTTTGAATCGGTCCCGTGATTTTTATTCCCTAGATTTTGAAAGATTTTTCACGTTAAAAATATTGTATTAAACTGGTCTTTGATTTGTCGGATTGTATATTATCTTTTGGTTAGTTGGAACATTTTCTCGTAAGTTTAAGCAAATCGAGAATGTTACCGTCTTTTTCCTCTATATGTCTCTAACGTATGTTGGTTAGTTTGGTCCAGTAAGTCATAAAAGGACTTCCTTGGAATACAAATGAGCTGGAAATGCAATAATTTGGATCCCAGAATTATTGACTGGGATATTCATTTTCATCATCTTCGACACCAACTCATCTGGAGACATATGTACAATTTCTTTGCTGGCTTTGCCTTCTCTTGTTGATAGTGACCAATTTGGATTGGGAAAATTATGAAATGGGAATTATATGCCTCGTTAGTCTCTGCTTCCTAGTATTAGATCGATACGGGTTAAGACATTTTGTACAAACAGGAAGTTGCAACAACTCAAATAGATCATCGGCCATCTTAACAGTTTTTGCGTGCACAGTGGACTAGGTTCGTATAACCTCAAACCAAAGCTTTGTGAGAGGCCTAATCATAAGAAGTGATCATACATACCTCGCCGATTTCTTTCCACAGGGACTCATTAAACGTTGCAGCGGTAAGTATAACCAAAGGAAAACTAGTGGCGCCAGGAACCTCTTTATCAAAATGGACACCGCCAGTCCCCTGATCGGAGATCCCGTGAAGCGCCTCCGACCACCATTGGTATGCCGGCACTCCAAGCCTGTCTACTCCCTTTGCTCTGCTTCCGAGGTTCTGTGTCTTCTCATACAAGGTCATCCTGTCTACTAGGTCCTTAACCCTGACATGGTAAGGCAACCTCCTGTCGCAGAACGCATAGTCGCTCATCATCGTTCCTGGCTTGGCATACCTACTCTTGTCACATACATGAAACGCAGCTTCGGATACTAGGATGGAGATGGCAATGCAGGTGAAGAAGAAGAGGAAGCAAAGTGCTGGCTTTGCCATTGTAAACGGAAAAAATGGTTTTTGGCTTGTTACTGGGAGGAAAGGTGTTTCCTCTCCGATTATTCTTTTATATATGAATTTTCCGATTGAATTAATCTTAACTGTAAAATTTTCTTTTTGGTTTAAATGGTTATGCAAGATTGCCTTGTAAATACTTATCAAAAAAAAGATATGCCTTGTAAATACTTATCAAAAAAAAAAAAAGATTGCCTTTTAAATAGGATAGCAACTGGGAACAAGCAACAAATACTCCACATGATACTCAACGTTGTATGTTGCTTTTGTTAGTTATCTGTTACAGTGACTTGGACGCTTAAGCTAGGTACGGTGCCTTCTACTCTTTGTTACTTTATCCAAAATATTTGGGAATTAAAAATGAAAAAAAAAGACTAAATTAAAAGGCATTTCCAACATGTGAAAAATCGAGTATTGACCTGTCTATTTGTTTACAAATATTTGTTTGTTTGTCACGTTAATCCGTTTGGTAAGAGTTGCTAAGTCAAGACTGTTGCGTTAATCTGTGTTCAAAGGAGACAGATTCCGCCAATCTTTTTAATAGTAAACATCATTAAAAAGATACTTCTATTGATAAATGATGCCTAATTTCGCTCGAGGTTGCCTATCTTCGATTTAAGTGGTAATTTACAGTAGAATTAGGACCAATGTCCGATCAGAGAAGAAACGAAGTAATGTATGACTAATTCATCTGCTTTGGAAAAATCTGATTTTATGCAGATGCCAGCATTCGTAATTACTATCAAAATCTTTATCAATAAAAGCAAATTAAGATCATCCCTTTATATAATTTTACCTTTTCTAAGACAGCCATTTCATTTTGTGATCCGATTTGCGTGGAGTTTCGACTCCTCGCTTTTTAAGTCAAGGCTTTGATACGTGAGTTCTTTTATGGTTGGAGTCCAGGGTTCGTTACAGAATTCATATCATATCTTGTATTGGCCATGATATGCACGGTTGCACACATACTAGAATGGCATGACTAATACGTAAATTACTGGGTCTGCATGCATAGAGTCTCTTTATGAGTGCACCTGCTTTTCAAGCTTCTTGGTTTTTCCTGTAAAGCTACAAGTTGAAATGATAGTATTGCAATTTCATCTATTCAGGCTGATGGCTTATACGCATTCTCACAAAACTTCAAAGAAGTGAATGGCAGAGCCTCATTCATCTGCATATCTCGCAGCTGAGAGAAAAATGGTAGGGCACCTTCCATCTTGAAGAAACTGAAACTACAACAAAAGCGACCTTCCATTCTTCCTATTTACATGAAGGTCAAAAAGAATCTCAAGATTGGCCGCACTTTCATGCCCTGTTTATTGCTCTAGGTGGACTCAGCCATATGCACAAATGAATGAGGGAGGCAGAACTATGGGATCCCCTTCGTCGCCGCTTGGGCATTATGCTAGGAACTCTAGTCAGCTCAACCTTTCAGCTTGCTGAATTCCCGCACTGTCCTCGTGACTATGGCCCACTCCATTATGGACTTATGGAGACTCGCAAAATTATATTGGACTTCCTCTTGAAATCTGCAAGCACCACGTCCAGCGTTAGCATATATGAAAGGCCTGTCATTAAGTACAAACGAAGAGTGCAGGAAAAGTTCTCAAATGCTGGCTATTCATGTGTGAAGAAAAGGAAAACACAGCACCAAGAGACCAATGTGGAAGCAATAACATTTGCCCATTAGATTGATCGAGAAAACCAACCCTACAGAGAAGATCTGGGAATGACCTTGTTTCCTTTAACACGACCCATCAGACAAGTTCCAATAGGGTAAGAATTGATCAAGTTCCCAAGTCATCCTTTTTGATTTTGAAGACACAATTCTCGGAAGACACATTGACACATTGTGCTCTAATGGTATTGATCTTGGCAGA
>JAOVYX010015654.1:0-27108 GCA_035668315.1 Drosera spatulata | reverse complement strand
AGTGTGCCTGGGACGTCCAACAATGCTGGGAAAAACAGCCCTAGGAGCATCATCACCAGCAAACCCAGCCTGCATATAAAAAGATTTTATCGAACTGTAAACTTGAGCAAATCTTTAAATGACTCGAATAAGCACATGGACAAATAACAAGAATCTTACCTTCACCATACCAGTTCCATTGTCACAGACGAGAGGTTGAATTTCCTCGGAATCGGCCATTCTTTATATACCTAAAACAAACAATTATGCTATCCACCAAAATACAGTATAAGATAGTTTACGCACAAACACTTGTGCCATTGCAAAACAGTCTGTATAGTAACCGGCATGGAATTATTCATAATTCATAATTTTATAAGCCATTGTTAAATATATAAAAAAAAAGTAACAATTCATTCATCCCAAAGATCAATACATAATACAGAAATGCATTCAAATTTTAAGCTTCACATTTACAGGCATCAATGAAAACACTAAAGAAACCACGATAACATGAGACAACAAAAGACAACAGAGCGATGAGATGGATGCTGTTTATCATATCTATGTTGATGAATTCACGGAGCGTGTCAAACCTTGAACATGAAACCAAACTTCCAACCATCATTTCTCCTAATAAATCACTACAAATTTACCAAATCCACACCGAAACCCACTCCAGAATCATAAATCTTATCAATCACACAAAAAAACACCACAACTACTCAAGAACGAACACCACAGATTTCATCCGATGTACATACAATAATCACGCTTCATAAGAGCAAGCTAGATCCAACTCCCGTGTCAACTCACAAAAACAAAATCACATCATCCAAGTATCAAATCACACTACCAGCAAACACTGAACCATTCCATCACACCCCCCTTCACCGCAAAACAGCCAAGGCTCCAACAACACGGTATAGATCCAAACACAATAGCAGAATCTAGATCAAACATCAAATCAACGACTCTCCACGATCTGACCAAATTCTCAGATCTAGACTCAAATCCGACTTCAGATCAAAACAAACTCCGAAACTCTCAGATCTATACTCCGATTACCGCAAATCAACCACCGATCTCCACAGTTTCCACAGATCCACACAATTTTCAACAATCAGTCCTCAAAATCGAGATTCATTAATCGGAACACCAAATCAACAATCATCACTCCTCAAAATCGAGATTCAGAGATCGAAACACCAAATCAGCAATCATCACACCTCAAAACATAGATTCAGAGATCCAAACACCACGTCAACAATCAACACTATTCGCATCGAGATTCAGAGATCGAAATAACAAATTTAAAGAGATACGATCGAAGAGAATGATACCTCGAAGGAGATGAAGAGATCTAGAGAGAGAAACGGAGCAAAACGACAACCGGTGCTGCTGCTGGTTGTGGTGATGCTTTTCTCTCTCTAAACAGAGACCACTCAGCGAAGAAAAGGGGTTTATATGGGGGGCCATTTATTTCTGCTTTTTTTTATTAAGGGTTTTTTTTGGTTTTGGTGTTGTATTTTTTTGAAATTGAAATGGAAATGAAATGACGGGCAGATTAGGAGATGGAGAATGCTGGGCGGAGATTATTTCCACCATCAGAAATGATCTGTCAAAATTTAATTTAATTTATTTTCTTAACTTTGTTCTGCTTTTAAATTGGCCGTGAGATGAGATTGAATCGTTACCGTTGGTTACTTTTCCCTTTTCCGGACCCGTCGGATTCGGCAGATGGAGCATTGCTGCATGGGCCATAGTGTGGGCACGAGTCGGGTCAAGTATTTTCCTTTCGCCATGGTCTTTGTTGAGGACTTCGTCCTAGCGGGTTGACGGGTTCGACCCACTCATATTATCGTGTTGTGTTTTATTATTTCATACAAATTTTAAATAGTTTTATTGGATTGATAAAATTACGTCAATTATCAATAATAAAACATAAATATAATTTAAATTATTAATAAAATTTTATGATTAGTTTTTTTGAAAAATAATATTTGATCGTTTGAATAGAAGTCAAAATATACGTCGTTAATTACACACAAATAAAATATTATCATTTTATTAATATATGATGAAGAAATGTTTGATAATTCATTACTTAAGTCAAACTTGATTTTCATTGTAACAAATTTTTGACTGCAACGATCCTTTACGGAAAAGGATCAAAGTCCAAAAAGTTTTTTAAGTTGGTGACGATTTATTGGAGGTTGATTAGTTATCGGTTTAATCTCTTTCATATTTTGTAGGATTTATAACTCTTGTTTTCATTACCTACCTAAATCATAAAGCCTATTTGACTAAGGGTATGTTTGATATTGTTTTTTAAAGTTTCGAAAACAAATAACAAAAACAATAACAATAATGAAAAATCAAAATCATTTCATAAAACAGAACAATATTTAATAATTAAGATGAATAATATATTAAGAAAAAAAATTCAAAAAAAATTTGTGATTTTTTAGTTTTTGATTTCATTTTATCTATTTGAAAAATATAAATAAGACAAACAGATAACAAACAAACCCTCAAATATCAGTTCATTTCTTGATATTGACCGATCGTGACTCGACTGTAGTGGACAAGTTAATTCACATGATCAACAATCGGATCACATGATCAACAGTCATGTCACATGATAAATATTGCCCTTCATACAAATAGAAAATGTCTTGCTGGACAAATTCACATTGAAATCTTGATTTCATTTTATTAAACGAGCCAAATTGCACCGAATCAAAATTCTCTCTTTTAACAATGCATGCCAAATTTTACTGTTTGTCCACTTCGTCTCCATTTCTCCACCAACCTCAATCAATCCAAGCAGATTCGATCATGGACAGTGGAGCCAGTGATGCATTTCATCACCTGCCTCAGGTGATTCGCTTCTCTCACAACCCTCAATTTCATGTCCCTTTTGATGAGATTAGGGTTAGGGTTTTCCTCATTTGGGGGCTGATCGATTCACTTTTCAATGCGCCAATCGGTTTCGTGGAGTCTCTGTATGATGAGATTATTCATAGTAAGTATTATTGGATCCGTGATTGCGAATTTGAATGATGATCATAGTGCAACGAAGTCCATTGTTGCGAGCAGTGGTTCGTATCGAATTACCTCTCCAGAATGGGGAGTTGACTGTGGGATTACTGTGTTGATGTTTTAATTACATGAAGTGCCAGTGCCAGGTCGGAGGGAGGATGGCGTCAAGTATTATCTTGTTAATCTGATGCATTTATCATGACTTATGTTTTTTTGGGAGTCCTATACTCGCTTCGCCCTAAAGTTAATGTATTGTTCAGACTTTTTTTCACTATTCATCTGAACGAGCTTCACGATTATGTCATTGAAGTATATAGCTATTATTAGTATATAGTTTAAACTATTAGTAGTGTTTCACGATAGTGTTACGAAAAATGATGTTTTTATCATTCCTCGACTTGAGTCAAACTTGGCATCAAATGTGCATAATCAAAATGTAATATTTATATGGGGACGGAGGGAGTATTGCTTAACCTAGTTGTCTAAACGAGGTGTTTCCGATGTGGATGGTGCAGAAAACCTGACGGTGGCATGTAGGTTTGGACTTGTCCAAGACACATGACTTAGATTTTCAAGTTGAGATATGGATTTTGTCCTTTTATGCCCGCTGCAGTATCTGCGCACAGACTATTAGGTTGTTCAGCGTGAACAGACATCGTTTGGAATCATAAGATTTTGGTCTCAGTTTGGTTCTTCTGTTTTCACCGATCAGTGTTTGAGGAGACTTTCTTGGTCTCTCTAGTTGTTGAATCACCGGCCCATTACCTTACTGATTTTCTTACAATTGGTAATTGCACTATGTATGCACACTAGCAGTAAATTAGACTGAGCAGGAGCTTATAGTTAAAAAGAAGCATGTATGTGATACGTAGTTAAGGTGTCTTCAGGTGAGCTTTATGTCACGAACTCGTCTCTGTGGCGCACAGTTGATACTGAGTGTATGGTGGTTTCACTCTCAACCTCCAACATATTCATGTTTATATCTTTTTCAAGATCACATCTCTTTAAATTTGTGGTCTTCCTTTAACTCCCACTTATGTTAATCATTTCGTTCTTCTTTTAGTTTAGCACTAAATTAAAATGCATCTTCGATGTTGTATAATGGTGGAATTGAGATGCCTGTACTGACCAACCATTTTGCATGAAGATTGAGGCTGAAAATGATTTAACCTTGCTTAGTGAGCATAATAATATTAATTTGCGCGCGTGGTCGGCAGGCTGTTTTAGCCTCAATTTTTCTTGGTCGCATATAATGCAGATGAATGCGATATGTCCAGAGCCTCTTTAATTGAAGAAGGCTAGAAGCAACATTCCCCTCAATCAAGTTCTCTTATATCAGCTGTATGATTATTGTTGCTAAAGATCTTTTCTATTGGTGCTTTAGTTTCGCATACTGATTGCTTTTGTTTGTGTGTCACCTTTTTGGTTTTTCACTTTGGTTACATTGACCACCAGTTATTTACTCAAAATTTGCATCAGAATCTCCAGCATGTTTCATATAGATTTAGTTCCTCGACTATGCTACTCTTGTCATTGACGTGCTTGTCTTTCTGCTTGCAGTTGCTGCACATGATTGGGAAACATATCGATCATCTTCTCACTGTCATGTTGGTGTTGTAACATGTGAAGTGTGGCGATCAAACCATGGAGTTTTGAACTTTATATGGGACTCTTCATACTTGTACAATGAGAAAGATTTGTCCAAACTTTGTCATGCATTGCAAGTGGTACATGAAGAAGTGCACAAATTAAGCCATGGAGATGTCATACTTGAGTAATTCTTTGAAAACATAAGCTACATCTACATTATCTAATAACTCAACCAATCGAAAGCAGGTCCGAGAGGGCAAATATTAGCCTAACTCGGGGAGTTTCCTCGGTAATCACGTACCAAATCTTCACGCTGCAATGGCATGAAATTTATCGGAGTTTCCCTTGGTGGCGGTGATGATGATGGTGGTTGTGGTAGCTGCGATGAGCTTGGTTGGTTACAGCCAGCAATCTTTTGACACGTCTCCAGTAGGTTCTGTCTACAAGTAGGACATGACGAGTGAGAAGTTAGCCACTTGTCGATGCAACGAAGGTGAAAACCATGGTTGCATTTTGGTAGAAGTCTAACACGCTCGCCCGTAGCAAATTCAGACAAGCAAATCACACACTCAGCTGCTAGCCCTGGCAGTCTCAGGTCGGGTGAGTAATTTACTGTCGTGAAAGCTTTCAAAGCCTTTCTTTTGATGCCTTTGCTAGTGTTAGCTGCCCGAGAAACGTTTTCATTGCTGTTGTTTGATCTTGTGGCTAATAAGCTCGAGCATCTTAGACTACACTTGATTATAGATCTTAAGCCAAGAGAACAAATCAAGGCACATAAGAGAACTGATAGCACCATAACCACGTTGGCATCGAAGCCGCTTGCAGCAGCATAAGGCGCTGATTGAGTTTGGGTTGAGGCGGAGGAAGTGGTCACAATAGATGGTAGTTTAGGAAGTGGTGTGTGAAGTAGCAGCCTTCTCGAATGAAGTTTACCTGAGAGATCACGGCCCAGGAATTGAATAGATGAGGAAGTAGAAGTAAAACCCGACATCTTTGGTGTTCTTTTGCAGTCCGTGTTTGGAATGAAGTTGATGTGGCTCAATATGTGGTTCAGTACAGGGGCATTATATAGAGAGCATTGATCTGCTTTTTGAGTGGTCTCTCTTAATTATATGTCTAACCACTAGCATTATCATGTAGTATAAGCGATATTACCATGTTTGGGCCCTTGATGGAGAGTTCAATACTTGAATATTTGCATATATGGCTGTTGGGATTCCCAATTCGATTATATAGTACAATAATGGATTTATCTAAGAGGGACCCTTGCCCACTATGTGCCTTGCAAGAAGTGACATGTGGAATTTGAAATCAATTACTCAATTCCTCAGTGCTGCTTGGTGCCCTTAAAACGGGCCCGACAAATACAAAATTAAAAGTTCTTTCCTCTTGGATGGTTTGGACGGCTCATAAGGTGAACCGGAAGAGAAGAGGAGGATTATTCATTAATGTTGATTGGTTGCATAAGCAACAATGCTGCCGAAAGCTTTGGTTCCTCATAGTCAGATGTAATATTTGAGTGAAACATTCATGTTGATTGACTGGTTGCATAAACCAGTGTTGCCGAAAGCTTTGGTTCCTCATGGTCATAGTAGTATTTGAACGAATCCTGGGGCGAGTATTTTGTCATCCTGTTTGGCCCTGAGTCCAGATGATCTATTTTATGGAAAATCAACTGTAGGACTTATTTGATCGGCTCTACCTGGTGGCATAAAAGGTTGGGATAGAATTGTATTTGAGTGGCAGCTGACCATGTAATTCCCTGTTGCTGTTTATATCAGTGCTGTAGTGGTCAACAACTCACACCTATTTTTATTGTTCTGTAAATTATATTTTGTTCTTCATCACTTTTTTGTCCACTTGATTACAAGCCACAACTTACTTTGTAACTCTGATCTCCTCTGAAAACTTTTCATATACAATGCTCTAATCTTTCCTTTTGCTGGAAGGCGTAATCAAAATGCATTCTGGTTTTAGTTGATTCAAGGACGTAACAGGCAGGCAGGCAAATTAGGAACAAAGTTTTTCGTGACCTGGTAATGATTACATGCCAAACTGTCTTTTCTCCCTTTTGTTAGTGCCTGTTGTCAGTTGCTGCTAAAAGCCATAACCAAAATGGTTAAACTTAGGCCATAAGAGTGAGACATCTCAGCCGTCCAACGGATCCTTTCACTACGTGTAACCAAAGCCGAAAAAGTCCTGACTGAACTGCCCACTATTCCATGTGCTAGCTCTTTAATGGAGGGAACTGTTACCGCTAGCTTTTGGGGTTCACCAATGTCGTTAGTGCAACGATGCCTGCCAGATTGTTACATCTTTGTCCAACTTCCAGAAAAAGCAAAGGTGTTGGTATACTTTGAAATGTCAAAGCGTTATTCAGGACGGCAGTTGTATATAAGTTTAGTTATTGTTTATAGACACTGTTGTTTTATTAATCAGGATAGAGGTACTATTGTTATTACTCTTAGAAACGCATACTGAAAACTGAAGCAATTAAGGACGAGGTAGAATTCTACTCCTGACTTGGTAATCTTTGCACTCCCAACGAAAAAGCATCCATCTGGACCAAATCTAGTTCGCATTGCTTACGTGAATGCCTAATTGAGGACCATTGGTAAAACATAGTGAATTTAGACATTCTACAGGACCTGCTAATCAACTGCGTGACAAGACATTCATTAACTATCATGCATTCTTATCATTGTTTTTCTTCTTTATGTTTGAATCCATTTGTTATAGCAACTTATGATTATTTCTGAACTTCCCAGGTGCCAAGGAATTAGAGTCTGAGTGGCTGGTATTCAGTTTTGAACACACTACATCGTCATGTCCCTACGTGAAGGTGATATGGTGAGTCAGTACTCAGTACTCCTTTTTCATACTATTTACCAAAACTTCTTGCATGCACTGCATCAAGCTCAGAGAACCTGAAGGGATATTTTTTGATAAGAACATCAAGGCGGCTGATTCGCTTAATTGCAATGGATGTTTTCACCGCAACTTGCATATATCTATTGTGTCATGTTTCATATGCTTTATGGCAAAAGCAATCTGAATCAATTAGAAAGAGAGTGATAATCTTTGATAATTCATGTTGTGGAAATTGAGTGTGCTTCAATACCGTTTGATAAGTTTACAGTATCTATTTTTATAAAAAAAAAAAACTGATAGACAAGTTTCTCAATGGGCCTTGATCTCCACCTTATGGGAAGTTGCCATTGTCATTGGTGCTCATGACTTTTGGCCTCCATCGCTGACTGCATTAGCAGTCGTGATTGGCCTTTGCCTCTTCTGATTTAGCAACGAGCCTCCATCGACTTTCTTAGAGCTGTACTAAAAAAACCTATAGCTCCATCCACTCATCTAAACCTTAATCCAAACCACTTATTATGCTCAGTCCGCCTGGACCTGTAGTGGTGGTGGTTGTCCTTTGATGTGGTCATGTGAGAGTGGTAGTGTTGCCTGATTACCTCAAGTCTTAATTTGTTGATATAGAACAGAAGGAAAGAGTTTATAGTGGGGTAATTGCCCAAAATAGCTCAAGTAACTCTGAGCCAATCCGCTAGGCTTCAGTGTTGTGTCGTGCCTGCTGTTAGCTCCTTAGAATGGATCCTTTCTCGCCTTGCCGATTTCTAGAGGCAGGTTCAGTTCTTGCTTGCATAAGTTGTTAGAGTCCTAATAATAATGGTGTCACCATGATATGTTCTTCTGTATGGGATCATAGATATGTTTTGCAAAGAATTGCCTGCAATAAGCAGGTTTTTGCAGGAGGAGGATTGATAAGGATTTATTTATTTATTTATCAAACTTTTGGTATCGTCCTTGAGGTGTCTTGTATAGTTTCTTTGCGTGTTACTAGTCTCCGAGTTCTTTGTTAAGACGCAGGATATCTTCACATAACATAAATTTATTTCCTAATCCTTTTACATCGACCAGATTTCCATATCCATATCTTTTGTATTTCAATGGGTTACTCTTATGGTGAACATTAATGAAATGTGACATCACATTATCTCTCAGATATCAATCCTTATTGTAGTATTGCCAGGATTCCCCGCAGTCAGCTTTGGTATGTTCTTTGTGGGTTTATTTTGAGGACCCATGGTGCACTAAGTTAAAGCAACTTCACGTGGTGATAGAAGGACATCCTACTTGTGCTAGAAAGGAGGAAATGGCCTTAAGCCATATGTGATGCAGGGAACAACAATCGGTCTACTTGCCATTATCCACAATTTTCATTTGCATAAAAAACAGTTGATAGCTACACTCTAGATTGCTTGGGGATTATCTGAAGTATTCATTTGCTTATCTTTCTTTCCCCCGACAGGAGCCCAACACAGCTTGCACAACATCTTACTATTACTAATATTGATGGAGATGTGTTGTAGATTAAGATCATTAGTATCTTTTATGCACGAACGCGATCTATTCTTACTTTAGGATTTAAAGTTACTCATAATATTTGATTGTTGTACCAAAGATTCTAGCAAGAGAATCTCTTCCACCCATGACCAAGATCATATGGGCACCACTTTGGTTATAATCACCATGTAAGCTTAGTAGTTTTTTCTTGTTGAGTTTACCTTGGGCATCTCAGTTGTGTTGGATTGTTCAGTTCAGACTCGAGTGTTACATTTTGTGCCAGTCAACCTAAATCTAGTATTTTGCTATCTTCAAGCAGGTCAAGTAATTGGGGTTCCAACTTCGAATGGATCAAAATCAAGCTAGTGAAATCAAATATCCACAATTCGGGTCAAGTTTTATCACCTTGGTTTTGAGGTGCGTTTTTCATGAACATGTACATATGGGTTTAAGTATTGGTGTACTTGCGAAGGTCCCGAGGATAAAGTACCTCTGTGTTATCTGCATTTTTTCCTGTCTACTTGATGGCTTTAAAAAATCCTATAATCTACAAGGTTTTTTTTTGCTTTGTGTTGAATACAAATGTCTTGACACAATGGTGTTCGTTGTCCAAAGCTTCAGTGAAGTTTTATTTTTACTCTGCTGCACGCTTTGGTATGATGATTAATTCAATACCTTTTTGATTCCATGATACCTACTACCATTGTAACTGTTTCCTTGATTGAAAACAAGATATTGTGCTTTGAGCATCCTTTGGCCTTTGCGTTCTCTATTAGTACTAGTCAATTTTGTCTATTGTAGCAATCTTACTTTTCCTAATCAGTACTGCTGGACAGCGGAAAACAGAAATCTTCTCTTTGAATATCTTACTCAGATTGATGCTTCTGTGGATAATCTCTCAAGTGCAACCGTGAAGGACTATAACCGATACCTCGTCTACTATGTTCTTTTGTTCTTTCCATGCTTTTTATGGTGTCCTGTTCAATAGTAAAGTACAAAATCAAGATAAATTCGGAATAAGATTTTCTTTTCCATATAGGGAACATAATTTTACGCCTTTCAACCAGAAAAGAAAATTATTATGGTATCATGCCACAGTTGCTGATGTAACTTTGGCGGTAAAGTTCATGTGTTCATTCATTTATGGTCTGTTTTAAGCCCACCCTGATGAATCATTTACATTCTTTTGTAGTTTCTTTCGTGGTAAGTATAATGTATTTCGATACATTGCAATAAGCAGTTGCATGAAGCTTGAAGCTAATTTTTGGTTATGGCGTATCGAACATTTCATATTGCTTTCCAAATATGGTGGACAACTTTAGCCTCAATATACCTGGGAAATGTATGCCATGGATTGAACGCCCATATGTTTGGGGCTATCTACTCAGACAAGGCTACAGACAAAGGTTTCCTAACGGGAGTTTTATGACCAACCCTGTTAGGGTCATCCTTCTTGGTACTTCAATTTCAATTGTCATTTAAATCTCAGTTATTCTGCTTTCCCACTGTTTGCTTGTATTTCTAGTTGCTGTTTGTATTTGGAAGAGATTTACGATATTTTATGATGTTATGTTATTGGTATGAGAAGCGAACAGTTATAAACCAAGAGAATTTGATTGTACCATTCTTACTCCAGTAACTGGAAATAGTTTCTCAACACTTTCTTAATGCAATGTCGGGAAGTACTGGAAGAAGTGAACACATTAGAACCTTTGAGAGCTAATATTTTGATTCTTAAAATGTAAAATAGCTACATCTAAAAACTCTGCCAATCAAGAAAAGGTCTCATCCAAGTTCCATTTAATTCAAGGAACTGCCTCTGTAATCATGTACTACATCTTCCCGCTGTAGCGGCATGATATATATGGCAGTTTCCTGTGGTGGTGATGGCGGTGTCGCTACCGGTTGTGGTTGGGTTGTTGCTTCTGGTTGTGGTTGGGTTGCTGCTGGTTGTGGTTGTCGTGGTGGTTGCGATGAGTTTGTTGGATGACACCCGACAATCTTTTGACATGTTTCCATTAAATTGTCCCTGCAGGTAGGACATGAAGAGTGTGAAACTAGCCACCTGTCTATGCAACGAAGGTGGAATCCATGGTTGCACTTTGGTAGCAGCCTCAAGCGCTCCCCTGCACTGAACTCAGACAAGCAAATCACGCAGTCAGCAGCCTATCCAGGTAGTTTCAGGTCAGCCGAGTAAATTACTGTCGTGAACGCTTTCAAAGCCTTTCTTTTGATGCCTGTGTTAGTGTTGGCTTCCTGAGCAGAAACATTCTCATTGTTGTTAGATGCTCTGACCAGGCTTGAGCACCTTAGAGCACACCTTATTATAGAATTTAACCCAAGTGAACAGATTAAGGCACACAAGAGAACTGATAGCACCATAACCACATTGGAATCAAAACGTCTAGCGGCGGCATATATGCCTGATGGTAGGTTCTCGTCTAATGAGGGGGAAGTGGTTATAGCGGATGGTCGTTGTGGTGAATCAAGAATCAACCTTCTTATATGAAGGTTACTTGGGAGACGTTGGAATAAGACGATGGAGGAAGTAGAAGTAGAACTAAACTTCTTTTGAGTTTTTGTGAAGTGGATTTGGCTTAATATGGTGGTGCAGCAAAGGGACCTTATATATAGAGGAATGAAAAACTTTATCCTGCCTTTTCTGGGTGCCGTCTGTTTATTATGTGTCTATCCTCTGACATTTTCATCATTATAAACCATTTGACAATACTTGTGTTAGATTCACAGAATTGGGAACCGTGGAATGAGAAGTCATTGTATTAGGCTTTAGACCTTCATATCTAGCAACAGAGAGTAAAGTTAATAATCCCAATTTCATGTGGGAAAATAATGGTCTTCTTTGTGTGGGAAAGTAATAGCCTGGCCGCTGTGAAGAAATAACAGAAGTCCACAGCTGGTGACTGTAGGTTATGGTACCGCCTATGATACAGGGTTTTGAGGATAATAAAGCTTGTCGGAGTTGGTAAGGAGATGATGGTTTGGATAACTAATCTCAGAACATGTTGGATTCAGATTATTTGGAAAGGCAAGAATGGAATTGTGATTGCATTAGACTGTAGACATCTCTTTTTAGCAGTACAAGATTGAGCAAACAATGAATTAGTGGATATGGTAAAGAAACATATGTTAAGCATCTTTGGCCTTGGTTGTTGAGTCTATACATGAAATTTCGCATATCTGGCTCCTTTGATTCTCCAATAAACCATATCGTACATTAACAGACGTATCTAAAAGGGTCTCTTCTCCACGTTGTGCCGTGCACAAAAGTGAGTGGAACTTTTTGATTTCTGAGTTCCCAAGTGCTGTTGTTCGGGGCCTGACTCTTGGGTCCCGAAAAAGGACAAAGTAAGTTCCATTCTCTTGGATGATTTGATGATCACGCAAATTGGAACTAATCCTTCATGCTGATAGGTTCCTTTCCTGAAAACCACTCTTGTGCTGAAGCCTGTAGTCCTGATAGCCAAGTTTGGATCATCATGAAATGGGAACACACTTCTTTCGCTACCGAGTAAATAAGCCATATTGCAGTATTCTAAACCTCCAAGTGGTTATCATCATTGGCTCCTGATCTCTTTGATTATTAGCCACAACTTGATCTGTAATCTCGGATGTTCTCCTAAGATCTTCTTCTGTAGCTTTTTATTCATCTACTTGTTGAGTACCGTGAATCGCGGCAGAAAAGTGAGTATGGACTATAGGGTCTATACCAGTTCTAGCACTAACGACCGACTTGAGATGTGTTTGGTGTAAATTGGAAAGGTATCAAGAGGAGTCATTGGTAGGAGGGCGGTGCTTTATTCATAGTTGAAGGGTCCCCAAATTTTATGAAACAGGCGGACTACTAGTAGCGTATTGCAACAACACCTAAAGACACAAAATTGAAGCTTGTGGCGGTTAAGCTCTTGTGAAACCACATAAATCTTTATCTTTGCTCCTTGTGCCTTTTCTTTTTCGCAGTGTTTCGTTCCCGCAACAAACCAAATGCTTTGTTGTTTTTGCACTTTGCAGTTAGACTTAAGTCTAGTTTCATCAAGGCAAGTCCCCAACTAGGCGGAAGGATTATCAAGTAACCCAATGCCGCATGCGCTTTTCTGTAACCTTTTCGTGGGGGCATCGTGGGAGCATTCCCTTTTCTTTCAGATTCTTTGTTTCTTGGTGGTTTGATTATATCCAATATATTACCGTAACTTGATATGAGCTTATCATCATGTGCAAAGAACTAGAGTCTCCTGAGAGTACTGGACTTCAGCTTGGAAAAGCACTACAACTTTGCGTCCCTACTAGAAGGTGAAATGGGGAGTCAGATCTCTTTTCTGATTTATACTGTTGATCAAAAGTTCTTCGCACTTTGTCAAGCTTCATGCACCTTTCGTGGAGTGACTAAACCGATGCTGTGCTCTTGCTTCCTCGCTGATGGCGGGATTGGGAGAAAGAGTATACGACCTTATACCATGAAACACTAGTTACAACCAAATCCTAGCATGTTTTCTAAACCCCAATCCTATTAACGTGAGTGTTTGATAAATGGATCAAGCTTATTTGTTAGTTTTGCATCTTTTGATGTATGCTTCAACCTCAAGCATTAGTGGTGAACTTTGTTTATTCACGTCGTGATGGGAATGGAGTGTGCTTTGATACGATTATGTTATCTTCAGGATTCTCATGATCCGCATTAGAACTGATATGCGCGGATTTAGTTTGGGGTCCCATGCAGTATTTTTAGTCAAGTAAATTCTGCTCATAAAGGACTTCTAATTGTGCTCAAAAGGGTCATGCAACTCTATGTGCTCCAGGGAACAAGAATCATCTACTTGTCATTATCTATTGTCGAAAACCAGGTCTTACTTGATCCCTCAATTGGCTGAAGATTATCTACAATACTCATAGTATCTCTTTTTATGACCGGAGTCATAACCAGCTGGACGACATCCTGCACTGGCCAATACTTAAGTATTTATCAAAGATAATGCGCACATTATTTTTGCTTTAATCGTCTTTTTTGTTTGTTTTATGATTGTAAGTTGAAATATTTAATCCTTGAAATAAAGGTAGCTCTTTATACCGTAGAACAAGAGGATCTGTCACTTTATCTTGCTTGATTCTATACGGTAGCTTCTTATACCGAAAGAACAAGTATTAATCATCTACTTCTCCCACTCATCTTACCCTATGGGTCGTTGCCTGTCGCTTTATTATTGGTCGAGTTGGTTTTGGTTTAAAATTGTTTCCTAATATGTTATCACATTTAAAACTTGTTACATGGCAGGCATTTTAGCTTCTCAAGGATCCGTAATGATTTGACCAATTCGACTAGCTTGTATCAGGTGAACCAAGACTTCTTCTCTTCCACAAGCGGGTGAAGTGACTAGAGGTCAGATGGCTCGGAGTTCTTGAACCAGATTTTCATGATTGGATTCGAGTTTTGCCACCTCCATATGTATCATGAAGGAGCAGCTATCGATCACTCTGTCTTGGAGAAATATCGCTAATATCCATGTTCAAGTGTACAAGCTGATCCCGCTGAGATGTTGCCGGGGAGGAAATTCTGTATGAGTTTGTAACTACTAATGTTTCCTGTATTAAGCTTTGTGCATAGTTGGGCGTCCACGATGTCACTGAAATTCTTCCTGTGCTAGCCTAGTTGATAGCGCTACAGTTCGCGGAACAAGAACACGATTGATGTATTGTATTGTATGAAACATCAACTGATATAATAAACGTGTGAATTATCCAACGAAGCATGACCTTTTCCAGCAGTTTTTCCAAGTTCTACATCATTGTTCATTTGAAAGTGCTACTGCTAGTTCGTGGTGCCTTCGCGGTTTGTGCAAGGTGACATGGAGGAAAAGCAAAAGCAAAAGTTCCATTGCCTAGCAAAGTATCTTTCAAATATCTCAAGATCAACATTGTTCTCTCTTCGTCGACGAATAATGGTACGTCATATACTTTTCTATTGGACTTCGTTCTATCGTCGGCCAATGATATTATCCTGTACTTTTCGAGCTTGTGCGAGATGAGGCGGATGAAAAGCGAAGGTAAAAGGTCCAATAGCTAACAAATATCATTCTAAATATTCCAATCTCTCAGCTTACAGGGACTTTGTCGTTGTCATGATGTTCGCTTTCTTGGTGCTTCTTTAAGTTGTATCACGATCAGGTAGACTACCCGATAACGCATCGATTTCACCACGCGATCAGGTTTAGGCTACCCAATACTACGCATCAATTAGGGAATAGCACACCAATCGTTAGCAAAGGGTCTTAGAGATGAAGCATTCTTGGTACTTGAACGTGCGATTCACAAACGGAGCACATTTTGAGATTGTTTATGTGGATCCAATTTATCCAATTCTTATGCTGCTTTGAATCGTAATCTCTAATGAAAAAAGAAAAATAATTCCACGGACAAAAACTCATATCATGATGAATCTCATAATGAATTGGTGATACGTATGTAACGCAACTTGAGTAAACTGTAGAGAGTTAGCAGTAAACTAATCTCAATTGTAATCTGTACAATTTGGGGCAAATAAAACTGAGATTTTACTTCTATACAAGAAAATCATTCCACTTAGCCTTCATCGTTATACCTCCCTCTATATACGCTTACCGTTTCCTATCTGTTTTTCTTTACTTTTTGTTCGTTTTCTTTTCCGGCTATTCTAGAAGAAAATTAACAGAGTAGTCACCCACGGTTAAAGGGGGAAGACCAGAAAAATAAAACCCGAGGCACTGTACACGAAATCCAGATAAAGAACCTTGAGCTCTCACTCGGATATCGCACGCTCCAGAAGTATCTTAAACTTTATCCAAGGCATAATGTGACGGGCAGGAGCACTTCTGCAACGACTCTTTCATGTCCCTGAAACCCCGAATCTCATTCAGTGCATGAGCCACTGTTTTTGGCATCGCTTGTCCTGTACACACAAAACTTGAAGGAGTACCAGTAATGTGTCTTGGAGCTTCCTTAGACATCTGATGGAGACTTTGGCCTCGGTTGCTTGATCCCTTCGGCAAAGAGGCTGGCGAGCAGTTCGTTAAGCCACTTATTAAGTCTAGCTGTAGAGGCGGGACGCTATTCAGCATCAGCAGAAGAGCACCCACGGCCGCATCTTGAGATCTCGTCACTAGAGCTGTCCCTCCACTGGTTTCAAATGGTTCACCCTTCTTGCTTTTCTGAACTCTTCGTCCGGGTCCAGCAACAAGCATGAAACGAGAGAGCAGTTAGTGTTGGCTAGATAAGCTAATGGTAAAATCAAGAAGCAAGGGATTAGATAAGCTAATGGCGAAATCAAGAAGCAAGGGGCCAGACAAGCAGCTACCAAGCTCGCAAACCAACATTTCATTGATCTAATGATTGAACTGTGATAGAAGGCACTTCTGTAACCTCGTGCAACCCTCTTTATGTGCTTCAAGTATCGACATATACCGATCCACTTTAAGCCAAACATAAAGACGCAGGATGATAAGCCTTGAGCTTGTGACTTATATTCATTACTCTCCTGTGCAGTCATCAATCCCAGGTATTGTAACTAAAGATTTGTCAGCTTACACTACAAAACCTGAAAATGTAATGGAACAGAGATGTCTCTTGGAAAGACATAAGAAGAGACTGCATTTCATCGCCCTCCTTGAGACCAAACCAAAGCCAAAATTGAAACCATCTTTCCTGTCCATCTCCCCTAGCCAGTCACCTCCTCTACCACAGGATGGTGCAAACTTGCTCTATAAGTTAGGAGAGTCAAATGATCAGTGGCTCGATGAGTTCCACCAAGATTCTCGCTATATTCTCAAGATACCGATACCAGTATTTAAGTTGTGTGCAAAAACAAGATCATAGAGCAGCTCAGAGTACATGGAAAGCATTTCAACTACGAAACTCGGTGCTTTCAAAGAAAAGATATAATATGGGAACGCTCGATTACTGTCCTTGGTTAAGGTCATCTTACTAGCTCCATCATCCGATTTGAACCATCACAGAGAGATACGTGACTCTTTATCTCTAGGATCCCCCCAAAATAATCAGGGAACTTCATATTTCTGTAAATAAGTTCTTTCATGAATCCAAGATGACCGGTAGCCAAACTCTTCATATAGTTAAAGGGATGATACATAAGAGAGAACAACCAAGCCTATCCAACATACGTACTTCGCACGTAAGTGGCTTTCCTATTATCCATCCCCGGAGGAAGTATGTCAAAAATAGAAATATACTCTCGTTCAGAGTAGCAGGATATGATACTGAATTGTTGTACAATCGACCTTCTACCACAGCCTGAATCCTAATAACCTTAACAGTTAACATGACTTCTAGGCCATAGTAACTGTGTTCTCTAACCTATTCACCTACCTCACCCCCAGAGTTATGCATACTTGGAACAATGTACCAAAAGTTTCCACACCACAAATGAAGTTCCTCATACCATACCCTGCGTGTTACAAACAGGTTCTTCTTAACTATACACGAACAGAATGTTCATTTTTTATATCAGGCTGACCACAGTATACAAACGAGATAACGAACTTCACAAGATTGGTTACCAATTTCTCAAAAGTGGTTTTCTTTAGCAGTAATCAACCTAGGGGAACTGGCACTTGGAAAGAAGATAGTGACGATCTAGGAAGAGAATTTGAAACAAAACCAGCAAATCAGAATGAACAAGTACGACTTTAAACAAAAAATTTCTTATACCTGCCACCCGGATCAATCATATCATCCTCATCTAAAGCAAATGGACAATCAAACCCTGAGCCGTCATAATCCAGCCCGCTTGAGCTTCTAGAAAACAACGCCTTCGGTGAACTGTCGAATGATAACTTCGTTCTGGATGCTCTTCCAATTTCATCTTTCCGAACAGAACACTACAGGGGACAAGGATGATATACAAAATCCATAAAACAAACAACCGCAAAATAAGTCGAGAAAGACACAGACTATCCCAAGGACTGCAAAAGTTACCTTCTCAGACACTGGCCCACTTGCGCCCGAAATTTTATCACGAAGAACACCAGGGTTTGATGGAGAAGGCAGTAGCAATCTGGTACAGGCTTGTTGTGTTGAACGTACCCTCCCTGAAGCACAATCAGATTGCAGCGGTTCCTTGAGCGACTTGGCATGAGGAAAATGGGTTGGTGAAGGCTTCTCATCAAATCCCACAATTCTGTATTTCGTTTGAGATGTATCAGGCAAACGAGAAGGCAAGCTCGTCGGAGGAGGATGTTGGGTCCTAGATACGTGAGTTAGAGGAGCTGGTGAGCCACGAAAGATGTCGGTGTTCCTACTGTTCTTGCTTGTAATAGAGGAGTATGACGGAAATGAAGGGAAACTCTTAAATGGATCTGCCAAAGGGCTCCCTACATAGTCAGGTATAATCTGAGGAGACTCTGGCGTTGATGGCTCTAAGGGAAAATCTGGCAAAGAGGAGTTGTATGATACATAAACAGAAAGCCGGCCACAGAAGCTGTCAACAGGTGTGAACCTGAATCTTTGCATACCGGCCTCTTCTCCGCCAATACGAGGATCTATAAAAGACCTCAGGCGATGAGTAAGAGTAGCAGCACGAAGTTGTCCAGATGAAATTATATCTCTAAACAGCTTATTAGCAGGTAAAAGTCGTGCCGTCGAATACAATGACCTCAATAGTACTAGCAGCTTTTTGTAGAAAACGGTCAAACTTGTAGCAGATCTCTTGCTTGACGAAGCGCTATCCTTCCCCTTTTGGTTCTCATACAGCACTACCCATCTCTCTATAACACTCTCTATAACCTTTTCATGCCTCCTCTCTTCTCGATCTTTCGAGGACGGATAAAACTTCCCAGGTTCATGATCAAGTGACCGACGAATGAGAACCACATCGACAACCATTGGTTTCAGATTACAATGCTGCCAAAAATCGATGTTCTCCAATTCAGCAGGACACTCGCGTAGAGCCAAGTTGAACCACTTATCCCTAGGTCTATGACTCGAGGACGATGATGACGATAAAGCAGGTGAGGACATAGTTTCTCCACTGAAATTACGAGACGACATGAAAGGAGAACGTGCCTCAAGTATAATATGAAGACTTTTCGCGAAGAACTCAGTCACTATCCGTTCCCTTTTTGCAGCATCATGGTTCGCATGACCGTAACACGAAGCCATCTTCACAATCTCATCAACAATCTCAAACCTCAATGCAATGCTATCTCTTCACAATTACCCACTAATCGTACCGCGATCAATTCCCCGACAAGCCTATATCATTCCACTGCAAGAAAAAACACCAAATACCCAGAAGAGGAAACAAGTTAGAATTCAATCATATACACCTTTCATTGGGTTTCAGGGTTTAGGGTTTAATCATCACATTCCACACAAACCAATCACTATCCCAACAAAACCCATCACAACAAACAACAAACCCAACACAAAAACCCCAATCACAACACCATTGATCACCGAACCCTAATCAAAAGCAAAACTTTGACGATCAAATGCAGACAAGAATCCACAATCACAAAGTCATGAGATTTCTAAGCCAAGATAGAAAACCCAACTGGGATTAGAAGTTTTTTAACTGTACAGCTTCTGGGTAATCTTGAAAATCGGGTAAAAATGCTGAATTGAAAAACCCTAGTGAATCGATTTCGTCTGTGGGAAGACGTTGGTGGTGAAGTTTGAGAGTAGCCATTGGAACTGCGAATTTGTAAGTTCTAATCCCAATGAAAAAGGATAACATATCTTGTTATGAAAAATATTTTATCTCCTTTCAAAAAGAAAATATTTTATCTGATCAAATATTTTGTCGTTTGTTCATAACTACTACTATATCTTACTGTATGTACAATAAACATGCTCAAAAAACATGATATAGATTTGTCATGGTAAAGAAAAACAAGATTACGAAGACGCGATTATACTCCAGAATTGTTATGGATTGGGTATGTTATAGTGAAATGTTATCGACCGGATTCATGCTCGAGTACCGAAAAGAAGATAAAGAGCATAGGTGTACCAAGAAACTCACGAACATGTTCGTCTAAGAGGCGTAGATGATATGTGGTTGCTTCTTAAAGAAAAAGTCGATGACCAAATTGAGAGGATAGTTGATGTTTACCTAGAAGACGAGCTAGCTCGTCATAAGATAAGGGATACACCTTGAATGGGGATGATTGTTGATTATCATAATAATAAAAAAACAATCAAAATTAACTTGACATTAATTATTTAGTCGGATAAAAGAAATGAACATATTTTTATATTATTCAATAAAAAAATAATGAACACATAATCAAAAATCAATTAAAATTAACTTGACGAAGAAAATGGACATTTGTTTACATTATTTAGCTTTACAAAAGAAATGAACATATATTTTGTATTTGCACAACATCACCTGTTCATTATTTAATTTACGATCATATATCATTACTGTGAGTATTTTTTTCTTCAGACCCTACATCATCTTCTAAATCAGCTCTAATCATCGGTGATTCATGGATTTTTTTTGTCATGATCCCATATTTTTATCGCCACTTGCTCAAAAGTTAAGACCCATTTTCCGTTAACCCAATATCTTGAATTGGATTCTTCATTTTATCAGAATATGTCTAGTCTATATCTTGTCTTTATATCATCCCACAGCATTGTATTGGGCAATGTTTTGACCAAACCATCAATTTTATGTAGGGAAATTTTACTCGATAAAGAGAACTCATCTTTTCGAGCTTGTAAAAACAACAAACAAAGTAGACGACGACAAGACGAAGATTGAAGGATTGCGAATTTGGTGTAAGCGATTTAACGGAGATGTGCAATGGCTTGATTTGTGCGAATCATTGAGTTGAGAATTGAGAAGGACCAAATGAAACGAAGGCATTCGAAAGAAAAGTGGGGGAGAAGATTAACATGCATTGAAACCACGTGATGAATGGATGAGTTAGAACAGGTGAAGCAGGAGACACATGTCCTATGATATTGACAGAGAAAAATGTTATTCTTAAATTAATATACACAACATATGTAAATTTCTGCTTTGTGAAAAATATTTTTTGCACAATAAGATATAACATAGTATCGAAAAATTGGAAGGATGTGATAATGAAAAACAAACAGATAGTGTAGTGTTATTTTATACATTAAACATGAGATATTCCTTCGTACTATAATAAATGAAACACTTTGAGATTTTTTGAAAAAATTAACTCGCATCACAGTAAGATCAAACATCATTTTTCAAAAAAACTATCGTTAAACATCACTAATAGTTTAAGCTATATACTTCATCTCAAAGTCGATGACGTAATTTATTTATATCGTTAAATTGAAAAATGGAATTTCAAAAAATATACGTTGAATAGTATAAAAAAAATCTAATCATAATTATTTTTGGATGGAAGGTATACTTCACTGTTACACCTCACCTCAACTCATCAATTATACCAAAAAAATATTAACGGTCCATATTGTCCAAATTTTCAATTTCAATTATATCATTTGGATGCATGTTACTATCATGTTATATGAATGGTCGTCTTTTTTTAATAAAAGGTAATATCTCAAAAAAATTATGATATTTATTTTTTTGAAACTTAAACCAAATAGTGGATTTATAAACGTCATAATTTATTGGTCAGGATTCCAAAATTATTTTATGGATAACGCGTAAAAAAAATGAGTTATCGATAAAATTGGATCTAAAGTACGTTTTTAAAATAATAATGCGCTGCGTCAATATGTAGACCCAAAACTTATTATTGCAGTCAACCTTATCAACTATTGATAGGAAAAAATAAAAAAAATCCCACTCGCAGAACATTTAAATTCTTGGAGTGTGTCTTTTAAAAAAAATGAGTTTGAAAGAAAAAATTAGGACCAGAAATAATGGAAATAAAAACAAAATGGATGAAAATAAAACAAGAGATAATTATCCAAAGTATTACTTTTTCAATGTTTTTCTCGTACAAATACACCATATGTTTTTTATTACCCAAAAGACCACTTTTCAAAAAATAAAATAACTTTTACCAAACCTACCGGTCCCCACTTCAACAAATATACTTCTCAAAACCTTTAAGTTTTTCTCAATTCCATGTTGCGTGTCCTTCTCCATTATCACCAAAAGATCATTGACTCGATTGATGCAACATTACCGTCGACGATGAAGAATAAGGAAGCGTTGAGATCGCATCATCGTCGTTCATGAAGTTCGTTGCTATCTTTGTCCCGTCGTCGGAGAACAGAAAAACGTGGAGGATCGATATCATCATCATCGTTGAAAAATTCTGTCGCTTGAGAACAAGAAAGCACTTATGAGGATCGACATCATCGTCGTCGATGAAGTCCATCGTCGGTGAACAGGGGAGCATTGAGGATGGATCGGCATCATCATCATCATCGTCATTGACAATGTTCATTGTCATTGTGTAACGTCCCAATTTTCAAGTCCTTTTCTGAAAATCCTCATGGCATTACTGCCGTTAGGGTCCCACAAAGTTTAGTCAGGCAATTCAACTTAACTTAGCACTGAATGAAACTTAAATAATTATACTTTTTAGACATCAGGAATCTAAGGCCACAAGTGCACTTATTTGTTACATATTTGACAACAGAAACTGAAAAATTAAGTCTAAAATATCAATATTGCATTATAAATCAAATCATAATCAATATCTCTCGTCATTTCTTGCACCTGAAAAGTAAGAAAATAAAGAGATAAGAGAAAAAAAACGCCGTGAGCTATACGAGCTCAGTAACGTACCGGTCCCCTCTTCAGGGGATGCACAAAACGAAAAGAAAGAGAGAACAATCTGTCCTGAAATCACAACAAAATCTGTCATACAATTAACATACATGACAGACCACATATACCCTCTTGTTAATATTATGACCTTGGCTAAACATGTAATTCCATAGCTTCTTCTACAAACTTAAAGTCCGGGGTCACTCGAAAAAGAGGATCAACCTGTAACGACGTCCAAACATCTCCTGCAACGAGATACCCCACAACCTGACAACCTCACAGGGTTGTCTACACGTATAAGATGATTAGTCGTAACTACTCATCCCTGTACAGTTTAACATGACATCTTCTCCAAGTCACAGTGTAACAACTCAGTAGGGTTAACAAACTCGGAGTTTAACCTCACCTCTCATGAATTTATTCCTATTTTGCATGTTCATCTTTAACACGACACATTTATACGATTAACCTGTATTAACCCTAACCTTTTGTTTATTATCGTGTGCCAAACCTTGTAAACCTACCACTTGTCTTTATCATATTCATATAACGTACGGGGTTAACGGAGAAAAACCTACCCAAACTCTAACATTTGAACTATTAGAGTTAAGTTATCATGAACTGCGATAAATTACAAATGGTACCACACAATCATACAATAACACGGAAATACAAACATAACACAGCACAGCATAACACAGCGCAAATGGAAAAACTGCCCTTCACGCATTAATCTACAATTAGTATATTAACATGTATCGTCATCCAAATCCGAAATCTAAACGTTACCTTATTGACAGGTTCTTGTTTTGTTTACTTTAACTCGTGAAATCAAATCATGTTTCCTATTTCTGCATTAGTACAAATACGATCCGTACGTTATTACGTATGCTTTACGTATATTCCGTTATTTTCACGTTTTTATGTACTTTGTATGAATACGTAAGTTATTACATATTTTTATTCAAACTTAATATTTTTATTTTTATTTATTAATTATTTTTTTTATTTTTTTTCGTATTTATGTATGTTATACGTTGTCAAATACATACATTACGATACTATGTACGCCTTCGTACGCTTCACTATTATTTTATAATTCACATATGTTTTGGAAATACACAAACTATTACGTATTCTATTTAAACTAAACATTTTTGCCTCTGCGTATAATTAACCATATATTTTACAACGTCTTCTTATCCAAATACTGAATTTTAATAGTCACATGGGGTATATGGGTTGATACGACGCATAAATACGTCAAAAAACACGTTTTTGAGCTAGCAGTGAAAATGCCCCGAAGCTTCAATGGTTTTTTCAGATTTTCTGGCCTGACTTTGAACGCGTATAACTTGTTTCTTTATCGAATTGGGTGATTTTTGATTCATTGGAAACGTTAGGAAGTCCTCTACAACTTTTTTTCAAGACTCATTTTCTGAATCAGGCTCTTACTTGGGTAAAAATACGTTCTAATGTCGAACATCAAAGCTGTCCTGAAACTGGTATGGTTGATTTGCTCATTTTTCACGTTTTACCCAACCAATTCAATCCCAAATGATCTAAAACTTCATAAACATAATATTTATTTAGTTCTTGTCATGTTTGTTTAGTTTTGGGCTTGTTTTATACGTAAAATCTTAGATTTTTGGGTCTCACGAGCATAACTCATCTTTTACCTCATAAACGCATTTCAACCATCCGTGGCTTATTTTTCTTACCGTTTCTTTCGTTCTTAGCTACAAATGGATTGTATGACACTAAGCTATAAGTTTAGCGAAGCTCACCCTTTCGTCGGGTTTGTTTTGAAGCTCGTTTGTCTTGGTTGTGAATCTCGACTTAGTTGCTTCCTTGGATGATTTTTATGCGTCGAGCTCGCTTCCCTCTTCCTTCACGTTCCTAGCTGCTGCTGCTGGTATCCTTGAGAGCAAACAAGGGAATCAAACAAGAATGAAAGAGAGGAAGAGCAAGAAAAATGAAGGAGAGGTAGGAGAAGGAGAGAATCTAGAGCAAGTGAATAAGGTAGTGGTTGATCTTCCTAGCTTGAGGTTAGAATGAGTGGATGAGTGCGGTTGTTCAAGTGGTGATCATGGTGGGGAAGAAGTGAGTGGAGGGGAGTGCGAAAGGTGGTTGAGGTGGTGATCATGGTGGGGGAGTGGGTGGATATTAAACATTAACGTCCCCGATTCGTTTAATTGCAAGATTATTTAATTCCATATCTCTCACAGCCTTCGCTTAAATTTTACCACCACGCTCGAAAAATCATGTTATTAATTAATATATAATTTTCCAATTTTTTTCGCGATAAAAAGTGATCCCAACTTCATCACAAGTTTTAATGTTATGAACGTAACGTTACGTCTCAAAACTTTGAAATGAGATTCGTTTCTCTCTTTTAATTTATTATAAATGAAGAAACGAATATTTTGTTATATTTATTAGTTTACAAACTATTATTTGATCATAATTTTTACATTTATTTCATCTCAATTTTCTGGGGCGTTACATCCTCCCCACTATAGGATGTTTCGTCCCCGAAACATGAGTCGAGTGCTTTATGAATTAAACAAATATGGGTAATGCTCTCGCATCATTTCTTCGACTTCCCAGGTTGCCTCTGAAGTCAGAGGATTTGCCCAGAGCATTTTCACCAATGCTATTGTTTTATTCTTCAATACCTTGAAGCGACGATCAAGGATTTCTTAAGGACGTTCCTCGTATGTCATCCTCTCGGTCAATTGCACGGGATCATACTGGATGATATCGCTCAGGTCCGGTACATGCTTGCGAAGCACCGACACATGAAACACATTATGCACAGTAAACAGATCAGCTGGTAAAACTAACTGATACGCTACTACACCAATCCTTTCAAGAATTTCAAATGGCCCAATGTACCGAGGACTGAGCTTTCCCTTCCTGCCGAAACGCATAACGTCTTTGGTTGGTGATATTTTCAGAAAAACATGATCACCAACCTCAAATTCCAAAGGTCTGCGCCTTACATCGGCGTAGCTCTTCTGTTGATCTTGAGCCGTTTTCATCCTCTCTTGAATCATCTTAACTTTGTCAGCTAGTTTTTGAACCATTTCTGGTCCTAATTGAATCACATCTTGAATGTCATTCCAATACACCACTGTTCTACACTTCTGGTTGTATAATGCTTCAAATGGCGCCATACTGATACTGAATTGGTAGCTGTTGTTGTACGTAAACTCGACCAACGACAAATGGTGATCCCAAGAGCCTTGAAAATCGAGAGCACACGCTCGCAGCATATCTTCCAGAGTCTGTATTGTATGTTCCGTTTGACCATCAGTTGCTGGGTAAAAGGCAGTACTAAAGTTCAACCACGTACCAAGAGCTTCTTGCAGACTCTGCCAGAACAGAGATTGAAATCTCGTGTCCCTGTCAGACACTATTATACTAGGAACTCTGTGAAGCCGTACAATGGTCCTTATATACTACTGAGCCAGTCGTTCAACACTCCATGTGTTCTTGACTAGTAGAAAATATGCGGACTTTATCAAGTGATCCACGATCACCCAGATGGAGTTCAGCCCTCCAATCGTGCTAGGAAGACCAACCACGATGTCCATGGATATCGCATCCCACTTCCATATTGGTATCTCCAGCGGTTGAAGTAATCCACCCGGTCGTTGATGTTCAATCTTCACTTGTGTAACGCCCCGATTTTCAAGTTTTTTTTTTCTGAAAACCCTCATGACATTACTGTTGTTAGGGTCCCATAAACTCTAGCCAGACAATTCAACTTAATTCGGTTTAGAATAAATCCAAATGGAAATACACTTACAGCATTATCAAACTAGATCCACAAGTTTACTTGTTTATTACATATTAAAACAGTAGAAACTTAAAAATGTTGTTCCACGGATTAATATTACAAAAAGGATCATAGCTTAATCAAAATCCTTCCTTAAGTCTTGCACCTGAAAAGATGAAAATCAAGAAATAGAGGAAAAGCAACGCCGTGTGCTATACGAGCTCAATAACGTGCCGGTCTCCTTTTCAGGGAAAGCACAAAAAGGAAAGAAGAGAGAGCAATCTGTCCTGAAACCACAACAAAATCAGTCATGCAATTAACATTCATGACAAACCACAAATACCCTCTTATTAACACTGTGACCTTGACAAAACATGTAAATCCTTAGGTTCTTTTAGAAGCTTAAAGTTCGGGATCACTCAAAAAAGGGGATCAACCTGTAACGGCGCTCAAGGGTCTCTTGTAGCGAGATACCCCATAACCTGACAACCTCACAGGGTAACTACTCATCCCTGTACAGTTTAACCTGGCATCTTCCCTAAGTCACAGTGTAACAACTCAGTAGGATTAACAAACTCGGAGTTTAACCTCACCTCTCATGAATTCA